>PVIJ01013125.1:0-46480 GCA_004024925.1 Scalopus aquaticus | reverse complement strand
TTTGTTCCAGTACCATGCTGTCTTAATTATTATGGCTCTGTAGTATAATTTGAAATCAGGGAGTGAAATTCCTCCGTTTTCTTTCTTTTTAGTTAGTAGGGCTTTAGCTATGCGAGGTTTTTTGTGGTTCCATATGAATTTCATCAGTAGTCGATCTATTTCTTTGAAGAATGTCATTGAGATTTTTATTGGGATAGCAATAAATCTGTAAATTGCTTTTGGTAGGATTGCCATTTTGATAATGTTAATCCTTCCAATCCATGAACAAGGGATGCCTTTCCATCTTCTTGTGTCTTCTTCTATTTCTTTCAACAGAGTTTTGTAGTTTTCTTTGTATAAGAAATGAACATCTTTTTGAACAAAACTTTGCTCAATCAGTGATTGGTTCAGAGTGTATTAGTTTCCAAGGTCCACACACAACAAATTACCACAAATTTAGTGGCTTAAAACAGCATGAATTTAGTCTCTTACAATTCTTAAGGGCAGAAATCCAAAACCAAAGTAACAGTGGGGTCATGCTCCCTTTGAAGACACTAAGTGGGGGGACTCTTTCCTTGTCTTTCCTAGCTTCTGGTAGCTCTTAGTCATTGTAACTCTATTCTCTGCTTCTGGCTTTCCAGAGCTTTCTTCTCTATGTGTGTCTCTCCATATCCTCTCCGTTTCTTATAAAGACACCAGTCATTGGCTTTAGTGCCCACCCTAAATCCATGATGAGTTCTTCTGAAAACACTTAACTGATAACATCTGCATAGACCTTATTTCTAAATGAGATCACATTCATAGTTAGCCAGTGTTATGATTCAAACACATCTTTTATGAGGGGCACACAATTCAACCCAATATATTTTGTGTGACTAGAAAGTCAAAGGAGTCTTCTTAAACCTCGATACTACCAAATTGTTTTCCCAAAAGTGTAAGATAATCTGACTCATTTACAATCTGTAGTGTAGAAAATACCCAGTTATCTACATCTTTACTGGTATTAAGTATTAGCATAAAAAAAATCCTTTGCCTCTTGAATCAGGTGAAAATGGAAATTCATTATTTTTAAAATTTCATTTCATTAATTGTTGACCTTGAAAACCTTTTTTTTTTTTTAAGATTTATTTATTTTAAGCTGGGGTACAGGCCAGAGGCATGGGCGGTGAGAAGGTTAACCAGAAACAGAGTGGGGACCAGAACAGGCAGATCAGAAATACACTGCTGAGGGGAACAGTTGGCGAGACAGGAGAGATCTGCCGCACCATGTGGGAATCTCCCCCGCCGGGCATCGAACTCACGTCGATGCTGCCGACAGCTCCGCAGTGCAGCGCCCAACCGCTGCGCCACCAGGGAGGGCCTTTGAATACATTTTTGTGTACTTAATATGGACGTTTGTAATGCTGTTGTAAAACTTTTGTTCACAACTTTTGTACATTTTTATTTTGGTACATTTGCATTTTCTTATTGATACTGTCAACGTCTAGGAAGAATATTAGCCCTTGGTCAGATTGCTTATAAATGTATTCCCTGTTTGTCATTTATTTTTTAACTTTCCAGATGTTTAGCTTATGTAGTCAAAGCTACCAATATCTATGTGTGTGTGTGTGTTTGTCGAAGTGTTTGTGTTTTAAGCTATCAATATTTTTTAATGATTTCTTCCTTTGTTTCTTAACTTCGGAATATACTTCCCTATACAGACATGAAACATTTACCTAAGTTCCTTAGTCATGTTATATTATAGTTTTATGTTTTACATGATACTCTTTATTTCATCTGGAATTTATGTATGCATATGACTTAAGACTCTAAATAGATGGATTTTCCCCTCCATTTAAAAATTACCTTTCCTGGCACACTTATTAATTAAATAATTCGTGAACTCCTATTGATTCCTTTAAAATAGTGGTGGCAACTGGAGGTGATTTTTGTCTCCCGGGGAAGTTGACAATGTTGAGACATTTTTTTGTTGGTTGTCGTAGCAGGAATGGAAGTGCTAGAAGCAACCACTGGGTGAGGATAATGCAGCTTTCGAGCCATGAATCGGTGTCTTACAACAAAGAATTATCCAGCTCAAATGTCAATAGTGCTGCTATAAAAAAATAGAGAAGCCCCATTTTAAAGTTTATCTTAAAGAAGCTGACCTTCCTCATGCATTAGATGTTATTAATATATAAGCCACTGCTGCTTCTTCCTTGAGATCCTGCCACATAAAGTTACCCATGTGAGAAACAGCTCAGTCCCATGTTCCTGCCTACATTTACTTGGGCCTTCCTCTTCCCACTGTCCCACCTTGGAAGCCCATTTGATGTTTCATCTTTTTAAATGTGGACCACATCTCCTGTGCTCTGCACATCTCTTCTTATTCTGGTCTGCATTATACTGTAGTGTAAGTTTTTAAACCTTCATATTTTCCCAGTGTCCCCCAATATCCCCATAAACAGATGCCATACACCCCAGTCAGGCATCTAGTGTGTGAAAAGTCTGGTCCCTGCCACAAATTCCCACCTGTCCCCCACCCCCCACCCCGTGAGCCAGTGACAGTCAAACATGCCAATGAAATCCCCTGGCACCTTGCTGTGCACGCCACCCTGACACCCAGTAAATTCCTTCATGCAGGGTCCTCTCTCACCTTCTGCCACTTGATCGGTTGAGCAGCTGGTTGGGTTTCTCCCCTGCAGTGCCTCCTCTTTTCCCACCTGTGCCTATAATGGGTTTCTTTCAGTCTTCCAGCTAGCCTCTCCCTAGTGGTTTCCATGTGGACACCAGACAAACAAAACAAAAACCAAACTTAAGTAACACAATTGTTCCTTACAACACAGTTGGCTAGGAAGATGGGATGATCTAGTCCCACATGGAAAACCCCTCGGAGATGCCCTTGGACGACTCCTGGCTGAGGAACTGGCCGTGGCAACTGGGTTCCCCTAGTTTGGGGAGGCTGTGTTGGCATCCGTGTGAGCTGCCCTGGGTGCTGCCCAACTCTCCTCCTAGATGTTGGCCCATGCCTCACCGCAATAGAACCCTTCCCCGTCTGCCTCCCCCCACTGGCGTTTCCCAGCCAGTTGTCTTATGGTTCCCTGGGACACCGCATCTCTGGGCAACCTGGCCGTCATTTCCATTCAGTCTCCCAAACCGGACTGTAGATCCTGTTGCTTTCTTGATCTGTTAATCTGTTTTGAGTGGCGCTGATCGCTGAGGTTAGCCCGGAAACCAAAGGGTCAATTGTGCTGGTGACTGATCCTGACCACACCGCTCAACGAGTCTTTGAGTGACACTCTTTAAAAAATAGTGCTCCGTTTCTGTTCAGTGTCAGGCAGCCTTCTCCTCGGAAAGTCCTTGGACTGCCCTTGTCTGCTGCATCCCTTGCTGCACTGGGTCTTGCTCCTCCATCTCCCAACCCTTTGGGGTGTCATGGACCCATCCCTGCTGACTGGTGGCTCCAGTCAAAACAAAGGGGAAGGGATGGCTAGGAGGGGAAGGAGCACTTTAATCCTGTACTTACAAGATCCCTGAGGGGGTTCCGCAGCTGTTAAGAGCTTGGGCTCTTTTAAGTGCTGCTACCTGTTGTCATGCTAAGACTCTCCTTAAAACTCAATTGTCACAAACAAAGCATTTAAAAGACCAAGCTGAGACCCGATTGCTGTCCAATTTGTAGATCCCAGTCCCTGGGGTTGCTTGGTCCCCCTGGAGAGAAAGAGCCCATCCCCACCCCAGCAGAGGTCAGGTAAACTTCCAAAGAGAGGGAAAAATATGGCCACCTAAAAATAGGACACTCTCTAAGGGATTTTGTTTAGCAAAATGGAGAAAAAGAGAGGGAGGGGTGAAAAGGATTAAGTATCCTGTGGTGAGTAGGAGACCGTCTCAAAAAGAGGCTGCTGCCTAGGGACACCTGGACCCATCCTCTTACCTCTTTCCTCTGATCAACCAAAAACAGAAACCAAAGACCAAGGTTTTAGGTAGCTTAAAACCTAAAACAGGGGCCTCCCCAGTGGCGCAGCGGGGACGTGAGTTCGACGCCTGGCAGGGGAGAATCCCACATGGCGCCGCAGACCTCTCCTGCCTAGCCCGCTGCTCCCCTCAGCAGTGTATTTCTGATCTGCCTGTTCTGCTCCCCACTCTGTCTCTGGTGAACCCTCTCGCCGCCCCACGCCTCTGGCCTGTACCCCAGCTTGTATGTACAAATAAAATAAAATCTTTAAAAAAAAAAAAAACCTAAAACAGGAAAAAAGTATTGAGGGGGTGGGGAGAGAAAGAAACTATCTCTTTAAGAAATTACAAGCCCAAGTTAAAGAAAAACAAACTGGAACTTTTGTGTTTTTTTAATAATTTATTTATTTTCTTGCATCTTTGTTAATTTTTGGATAGTATTTGATTTCTCTCCTCTGGTGTAGTCCCTGCAGTTCTCCCACCAACATAGCACCCGAGATCTAGCACCACCCTCCCTTGTGCTCTTCCATCCCCTTTTTGACTCCTCTCCTCTGCTGTATGCTTCAGATCTTTGGCCACCTTCCAGTTTTGTCTTTTTTTCCCCCTGACATTTTATTTGTTTCTCTATATTTCGCATATAAGTGAAACCATCTGATATTTATCTTTTCTTCTTATTTTTTTTTCTTTTCTTCTTATTTTGCTTAATGTAATCCCGTCCAGCTCCATCCATGTTGCCACAAATGGCATGAGTTTATCTTTTTTTGATTGCAGAGTAGTATTCCATTGTGTATATATACCACATCTTCTTGACCCATTAATCTGTTTTTGGGCATTTAGTGTTTTCATATCTTGGCTATTTTAAATAGTACTACAATAAACATAGGAGTGTAGGTTTCCTGGAATTTTCAGTCTTAGTACCTAGCAGCTCTGGGTCTAGCAAATATAATGCTAGTCCTGAATTACTTATTGATTAAAAGGTAAGAACAACCAAAAATCCTAAGAGCAAGGGAAAATAAATAAAAAGTGATTATGTATATATATGTGTGTGTGTGTGTGTGTGTGTGTGTGTGTGTATGTTTATGTGTGTATGTTTATGTAACTGAGTTAAAACAAGGTTTCATAATTGAATCCAATTGGAAATCCAAAGTTTATATATAATTTTTATATACTAAAGAATTTTTATAACAAGAAGATAAAAAGGGTGCCATTGACTTTTGTGCCTTAACACCCCAAGTTCCACAGTAACATTAGCTAAAATGCACCAACTGAAAAAACTTCTTGGACTTAATACTGGGGTTCAAATATTAATTATACTTGGGTATCCTACCAAATTTAAACATTGAGCCTCCTAAAATCTTAAAAACAAAACTAAATATAAAAGTAAAGAACATAGGTATGCCTACTTTAGCTATAATCTTGCCTAAATTTCCCATGGCCACTATACTTATTACCTAAAATATTCTGCATATAGATGCTCTAATAGAATGTACACTAAATTAAAATTAACACAAGTTTTTGGCACTTACAAATTGGCTTGATAAATGTCACCCATGGACCCCAATTAAAATCATTAACATGGCTCCAAATATATAAAGTGGGAACTTCAAAGATTAAAACATTACATAAATCCTAATCAACAAAAAGGAGGGACCTCCCTGGTGGCCTAGGGGAAGTCTCAGCACTATCACTGATATGGGGCTTCAAAATTTGGCCAAAGGCAGTGCCCAAGTTGCTTCCCGGTCACTATCTTGGTTCTGCACCCACAGGCACAATTGCAAGACTACTCAGGCTTAGGAAACAATAACAATGGGGTTTATTTAACACACAGGGAAAAACAAAGAATTGCTGAAGTCAAAATATGGCCGTTTACCTTACTTAAAGCAATGTCCAGTCCTTTAAGTCCCAAAGAAATAACAACGAAGGTGTTATCTTCCTGCCACTGCTGACCTTGAGCTCCTCTTCTAAACAATAGGCCACATTTCCAAACTGGTGTTTCAAGAGGGTGGTCCTCAGGAAGGGGGAGTGTCCCAGGACCCCACCCCCACCTCAGGCCAGAGAGACCCAAGACACCTAGGACTACAAATCCCAGAATGCCATCATCACCGAAGAAAGGATACTGAGGACTGAGGGAGGAGTTAAGGAGAGGTTTTGGGACTTAAAAACCAGACCTGGGGAGTTGGAGAGGGCTTTTGGTCCATGGTGTGGATTGGCCAGAGTTTTTCCTGAGTAGGCGAGAAGAGTCCAGCTCAGTGAAACTGGTAGGACATTTTCACCAATTTATTTCTTTATCTTTTCTTTTCCCTTTTTGTAAATAAATCTTTTTATTAATGTTATTGTGTGTGTGCCTGCATTTGAGTTTTTAAGTCTCTTTTAAGTGCACGGGTGAGAACCCAGACAGGCACCCCACGGGGTTACCCTGTAACAGTGTCTTCCTGCTTCTGCAGACGCAGAACAACCAGAGTGTAGGCTAGGTTCCAACTCACAAGGATGAAGCAGAACACAACTGGAGATGCTCCCGGAGCTGCCATGGTGCCCCAGCACAGCACCAGGCCAACAACACTGCAAACAGCAACTACAGTGACCAGACAGCCCAACAGACTGCACTCACTCATTTTAGTAAGACTCCCGCTTCAGGCCTCTACCGTCTTCCTTCGGCTGCAGTAAAAACAAAACTGGGAGCGGTTTCTGTCGCTTGGCTACTTGCAAAGCCTCCAAAGTCGCGGGCCCCAAAGTCACTGAAGATTCCAAAAACACTCAATCCAAAAATTCTGCATCCTAGTGGCTGCTGCTTCTTTTCCTACATTATAGCAACTGCTTCTTTCTACATCATGACAACTGATTCCTCTATTCCTTCACTCCCTTTTATTTCTCATCAGAATCTCCACCCCAAACTGCAAAACCTTTTAGCATTTTCCCTGGGGCTGTTCATTCTCATCATCAGCCCCCTGGGTGGGGGGCACCACCTTTACCGGACTTTGGACTCAGCCCGGTTACATCACCACTAAGGCCTGAGTTCAATCACTGGCCAGGGAGCTTATCTGCATAGTGCAGCAGACCTCTCCTATCTCACCTGCTGCTCCCCACTCCGTCTCTGGTGAATCCTCTCACCTGCACCCACACGACCCCCTGCACCTCTGGCCTGTATCCCAGTTCTTCTATGCAAAAATAAGTCAGTAATATCTAAAATAAATAAATAGGGAATAACAGGGGGGTGGGGGCTCATGATGGATTTCTGCAACCTTTAAGTTGTGGTCTTATCCATCAGGGCCTCCATATCTCATACCAAATATTATTGAAATTACTGGTTCTGTTCAATCAACAAACAGTGAATAGTTTGCTCTTAGAGATTGGTTAACATTTTCCGACCTGCGGATCCCTGTATTTCTCTACCAGATACTGTCCTGTTTCCATTAACCCAGGAATGGCGGACAGATAATATTTATTCCTAAGGTAATTGGACTTGCCATGGTCACCAGGCCTGCTGGTATTGGCACAAGTATAGCAGTCTTTCTCAAACAAAATCAGACCATAACTGCCAACCGGCAGCTTTCAGACACTCCAAAGCTACACAAAACTTTGTCATTTAAGCAACAAATCCATGAGTCTCTCCCCCAAATAGTGGTGGATAGAACCAGGCTCTTATCTACAAACTAATTAGGAAAGGAGGGTTTGTGCACTCAAGCTACCTCCTGCTGTGTGACACAGTAGTACTGGACAGGTACAGTCCCAACTATGATGCTGAATAGGCCAAGAGAGAGAGAACTTTCATAGCGTACCAACATCTTCTAGCAGATTCTCTTAAAGTCAGAGACGTTGGACTATTTTCTTGGTTATTGTCCACAAAGTGAAGTGCCTCATGGCAGAATGCATTCTAAACTCTCCATGAGTTTACTAGGACTCTTCCTAAAGGTCACCTGTATCCAGGTTTGCCTTCGATGGCTAAGTCAGACTGTCCAACTCACCTTTAAAATCGGCACAAGCGAGGTAACAAGTGTTAGCCATCCCAGTTAGTGTTGCTGACAATGTTGAAGCATCTCAAGGTTGACTACATTATATCTCTTTAAAATTTCATATTTCCCATTGTTTCAACATCCCTACAAACAGGATGTGAGTATCCCATCCAGATAGTCAGGTAACCAGGTGCACCAGTGTGGCAGTGCTGGTCCCTGCCCTAAGTTCCTCTCCCCTGCTGTGACCTAATGACATTCAGACACACCAATAAATTTCCTCTATGCCTTTTGCTTTTACACCCCACCCAGCCCCCCAATAAAGGTGTGTGCCCAGTAGTTCTCTCTCTCCGCTCCCTGGCTACTCTTCCCATGTGGTCCCCTACCATGCCTCCCTCTTCTAGGACCTGTGAGGATAATCAATATTTCATTTTTATACATAACTCCATGGTATGGTTCCAGGTCCGCACCAGACTGATCAAAAACAGCAACAACAAAAAACCAAAAATGTTAAGTTACATAGTTTTATTCCGTACAACACATGTATCTGTGATTTCCCCAACCAAATTGCTCCTATTATATGTAGCATCAGATCATTCCAAACAAACCCTCCAAAAAGATGTGATTATTTTCAGACACAATTTTATTTCTGTAACTTATTTAGGAATTTTGTTTCCGAACTGATTATTCTGTTCAGTTGATTTGTTTTCTGGGTTTTGCACAATACCACATTATTTTTGTGACTGACCTTTATGATACAAATACACTCTAAATTGATTATGTGTTTTAACCTTTGTTATGGCAACCCTCCTTCTTGGCTTTTATTCCAGATGAAGTGGCAATTTTATTGAAATTTTATAAAACCTACATAAAGCTGTGGTTGCTAAACTTAAATAGGTGCTAGAATCACTCAGCTTGCTAAGAGGACAACTTTCTTGAGAACTTACCCTTTCTCCCTGTGATTCTGTTAATTCTGGGCTCAGCCCAGGGATTTTAAGGCAGTTAGTTCTGGGACCTCAGGTTACACAGCTGTGAGTAATTTGCACACAATTGACAACTTCTTACTTCATTTATTTGGGTCTTCTTTTTATCTTTTATTGGTTTTCCCTCCATGAGTTACTTTTTGCACATTGTGAATGTTTTTTTTTTTTTCTTCTGTTACACCTTGTAATTGTTGTTGCTAGTAGGCAGGAAAGCTATTGATTTTTAGATGTTTGTTTTGTATCCAGCCACTTTGCTGAGTTCTCTTGTTAAATAGATTTTTGGTTAAACATTTTGCAAGGGTGAAATGAGGGTGAGATTGGTAAACCAGCCCAGCAACTGGGAATATTTAATTTTTGCCTCCTCCATTACAACTTTATATCTACAATTTCTAGTTCATATGTCACTGCATTGTCCAAAGTTTCCAGAACATTGCTAAATAAATACTCATGGAATCTGCCTTCATTTGTTCCTTATCTTTAAGGGAATGCTTCTATTATGGTTTCCTGGTAAAGAATACTGTGGCTGTTGATTTTAATAGATCTCTTAAAAAATTATGTTAAGCAAATAGCCTCCTATTCCTAGTTTTCTTAAAACTTGAAAAAATAAAAGGAATGGGTGTAGAATGTGTAGGAAAGGAAAAATTCTTTTTATTTTTAAAGATTTTTTTTTATTTATACATACAAGTTGGGGTACAGGCCAGAGGCGTGGGGCGGCGAGAGGGTTCACCAGAGACAGAGCGGGGAGCAGAACAGGCAGATCAGAAATACGCTGCTGAGGGGAGCAGCAGGCAAGGCAGGAGAGGTCTGCCGCGCCATGTGGGATTCTCCCTGGCCGGGCGTCGAACTCGCGTCGCCGCTGCCAACAGCTCCACAGCGCAGCTCTTAGCCGCTGCGCCACCGGGGAGGCCCTCTTTTTTTTTTTTCTTTTTTAAGATTTACTCATTTATGCATACAAGCTGGGGCACAGGCCAGAGGTGTGGGGGCGGCAAGAGGGTTCACCAGAGACAGAGTGGGGAGCAGAACAGGCAGACCTACTGAAATACACTGCTGAGGTGAGCAGCGGGCAAGGCAGGAGAGGTCTGCCACGCCATATGGGAATCTCCCCGGCTGGGCATCGAACTTGCACCACCGCTGCCAACAGCTCCACAGCGCAGCACCCAACCGCTGGGCCACCAGGAAGGCCTGAAAGGAAAAAATTTTTTTCCTTCTATCCTCCTACATTCTCCAGCTGGGCCTTGTAAAGTGGACTGACAAAAGACAGATTAACAAAAGAAATTTCACAGAACTTAGCATGTGTATACTTACTCAGGGAGGAATCCAAAGATTAGTAACTCAAGAGTTGGTTAGAACGGGGATCTATATACCTAGCTTCCTAGGGGAGAAAAGGTACTTACAGAAAAGCAAATTACTTTTTTTGAAAGATAAATAAGCCCTTGGGGAAATAGTGGCCACATATTTTGTGACAATGTCTGACACAGAGGTGAGAGAATCATAGTTGCTCCTGGAGAAGGATTTATGACAATTCGATTCTTTTTGGGTGGCTCTTATGCTAGGCAGATAAGGGATTTTGAGCCTTCAGCTCAAAATGATTCTTAAGTCAAAGAAATATATTTTGGGATGACATAGCCAGATCCCCTTGAAATCTTATTTCAATGCATTTTCGATGTGTATTTAAGTGTAATATTGTTTTCCTTTAAAAAAAATTAATTACATTACATTAATAAAATTCTTAACCCATCTTCACCCTTCTTAAATAACTCATATTTAGCTATGGTGGCTTATTCACTTCATATATTCTGAATTTTATTCCCTACAGTAGTTTTGAGGTCCTGAGTCTAAATATAGCTTGCCTGGCAAAACTGCAGTTGTAAAAGGACTTATAAAGGTTTTAAAGGAGATTAAGGGATTGGGCACTAGCTTTCATTTTGAATATGTAACTATACAGGAAAGCAAAAGTTCTAAATGGTAACCTCCACGTATGAGAATGTTACAGGGCAGTCTTGATATAAAATGGGGTGCCTGACTATGGGTTCTCACTCGTGCGCTTAAAAGGGACTTATAATAAGACTCAATTGCAGGTACATACAATAAAATTAATAAAGGGTTTATTTACAAAAGGAGGGGAAATTAAAAAAAAAACTCAAGGAAAAAAAAGAAAGAATAAATTGGTGAATTCGTCCTATCAGTTTTGCTGAGCTAGAATCCTAATGGTGCACTAAAACCCTGTGAACAGCCAAGAGTCCCTCAAAGCCCACATGCCTGGTTATATACCAAACATGGCTGCTTAATTCCACCCTCAGTCCCCAGCATCCTCCCTTTGGTGATGATGGCATTATGGGATTTGTAGTCTTTGGTGTCTTGGATCTCTCTGGTCTGAGGTGAGGGTGGGGTCCATAAAAACCTATCCGTGGAGTTTGTTCAGGCCGTCCTTTCTCCCCCAACAAGAAGACAGAGCAAAGTTTTCTGAACCACTCCATGGCTTTACCCCCAAACTTCTAACAGCAGCAATGATTGTCTTGTTTGTTTAAGGGCATAAATTGTGGTTATGAAAAATCAAGAATCTGTATTTTTTGATAAAGAGTTATAAAACTTCCCAATACAAAACTGTAAGTTGATTTTTTTTTAAATTCAGGAATAAAATTGGTCTTAAAAAAAATAGATCCCCAAAGGACTTTTTTGAAGGTGCCTTAAAAGTGTAAGTTTAAATGAAATATAAAAATTTGAGGGTTTCCTCTTAGTAATATTGTAAGAGGAATTATTTTTCATATATGTAAGCGCCAAAAATAAAGAATGAGTCTCAGAACCAGGAAAAAGAAAGAAAGAAAGAATATTGGTCTAGAGTTTACCATTTTGGATATATTAGCATTTTTTGTTATCAGAAATGTTTTCCAAACCATTTGGATAGTTTCCCATATTTTTTCATGTTCCATTATATTTCTCTTTAAAATTAACCTTTCCTTAAAGTTTGAAACGTTCAAGGATAATGTTCAGGAAAAGGTAAATACATGTCTCTCATATAGATATAAAAATGAACATTATTATAGACTTTACTGTATTAATAAATCAGTGAGAAACAGGTGGATGTTATAACAGTTCAAAGGGAATTTTTTAAAACAGATACATTTATCCATCAACAATATTGAATTATATAAGCAATATTGAAATGAATGAATTTACAAATAGAAGCAAAAGTGGTTTTCTTTCTTGGGGAAAGGGAGAATCAGTTGCATTTCCATCAGACAGAACATAATTTGCATGTCTGTAGATAAAATTATTTTGCATTGCTCTCAGTTACCTATAATTTGCACTTGTAAAATTGCTATCATTAAATCAGATAACCTGAAGATCTGCCCTGTAGATGATGTAGTTTTCCATTGAACACAACTTTCTTCCCCCCAAAATGACACATGAGTAAAGCTAAAGCAGTCATTCATTTGATGAAAGTTTGAATTTCTAACTATTACAGGGCAACACCAATATGAAATGGGTTGCCTGACTGTGGGTCCTCACCCATGCGCTTAAAAGGGACTTTTTTTTAATAGATATTTTATTTATTTTTGTTATTCATATCTTTTACATTATTGTGTGTTCCCCATAAGTTACACACCACCTGTTCACTGTGGAGCCATCACCACAGTCCTCCGTGCTCCCCTCTTCCCCCTCTTGAGCCCTACCCCTCCCCTCCTACCCTGCTGAATGTTGCTTTCCTATTCGGCTCCCCTATATTCCTGTTATAAGTGAAACCATTCGATAATTTTATCTTTCTTTCTGGCTTATTTCACTGATCATGATCCCCTCTAGGTCCATCCATGTTGCTGCGAATTGCATGTGTTTGTCTTTTTTGAATGCTGAATAGTATTCCATTGTGTATATGTACCACATCTTCTTGATCCAGTCATCTATTTTTGGGCATCTGGGTTGTTTCCATAACTTAGCTATTGTAAACAGTGCTGCAATAAACATGCAGGTGCATGTATCCTTTCGGATTTAAAAGGGACTTATAATAAGACTCAACTGCAGGCAAACACACATAGAAATTAATGAAGGATTTATTTACAAAAGGAGGGAAAGTGAAGACAGGAACAACTCAGAAAAAAAAAGAAAAAGATAAATTGGTGAATGCTTTCTACCAGTTCTGCTGAGCTGGAAGCCCAATGGTATGCTGAAGCCCAGCGAAAAGCCAAGAGATTCCCCCAAGACCCACATGTCTGGTTATATACCAAACCTAGCTGTTAACTCCACCCTCAGTTCCCAGTAATCCTCCCTTTGGTGATGATGACATGGAATTTGTAGTCCTTGGTGTCTTAGATCTCTTTGGTCTGAGGTGGGGGTGGGGTCCATAAAACCTCTGTGCAGTTTGTCCAGCACATCCTTTTCCCCCAGCATATTCAGTGCCAAGTAACTTTTTCAATTCATTCCTGAATTTGAACCATTTGGACTGCCTATATATATATATATATATATATATATATATATATATATATATATATTAAAAGATTTATTTTTTATTTGTACATACAAGCTGGGGCACAGGCCAGAGGCGTGGGGCGGCGAGAGGGTTCACCAGAGACAGAGTGGGGAGCAGAACAGGCAGATCAGAAATACACTGCTGAGGGGAGCAGCGGGCAGGCAGGAGAGGTCTGCCACACCATGTGGGATTCTCCCCGGCTGGGCGTCGAACTCACGTCGCCGCTGTCGACAGCTCCACAGCGCAGCGCTTAACCGCTGCACCACCGGGGAGGCCCCTATATATATTTTTAAAGATTTATTTACTTATGCATACAAGCTGGGGTGTAGACCAGAGGTGTAGGGTGGTGAGAGGATTCACCCGAGACAGAGTGGAGAGCAGAACAGGCAGATCAACTGAAGGACACTGCTGAGGGGAGGAGAGGACAAGGCAGGAGAGGTCTGCTGTGCCATGTGGGAATCTCCCTGGCTGGGTATCGAATTCGTGCTGCAGTGGGTCCGGACAGCTTCATAGTGCTGCACTTAATCCGGTGCGCCACCAGGGAGGCCCTGGACTGCCTATATTTAGAATCGATTTTCGAAATTTTTATTTTCCCAGCATATGACCGTATCTCATTGACATTTTCAAAGGTATTAGAATTTAATTGCTATAATTCTTAGAAATCTTTTGTATTTTCTAGAAATTTAAAATTATTTTAGATTCCTATGAATTTAAAATTAAAATTAACATGAGGCCTCCCTGCTGGCGAAAGGGATTAAGTCTCAATACTATGAAGCTATCACAGCCACTGCAGCAGTTCAATCCCCGACCAGGGAGCTTCCCACATGGCACAGCAGACCTCTCCTGTCTCACCCACTGCAGTGTATTTCCCCTCAGCAGTGTATTTCAGTGGATCTGCCTGTTTTTCTCCCCATTCTCTCTGGTGAATCTTCTCACCCCCGCACCTCTGGCCTACACCCCAGCTCTTCTATGCAAAGTAAATAAAATAAGTAAAAGTCTTTAAAAAAATTAAATTAACATGGAGGATTGTTGAGGCACTGGTGGTGAGCGGGGTGTGAAACCATACATTTGCTGAGGTTTGAACCTATAATCCTTGGAGGATATAAAGATATAAACCTACTTTACCTCAATAAACATAATTTGGGGAATAAAAATAAAATTATTACAAGTTACATAGTGAAATGGATCTTTCCAACATTTCTTCCATGTGCCTCATTGTCACTCCTCCCAAGTAACCATTTGTTTTATATTTACTTGTGGCTGTATCTACACACATGTACATGCACCAGTAAATGTAAATATATATTATAGATACTTGTTAACAGTATTTTGGAGAAAATTGATTTGTCAAGTTTTCTGTGTTCGAGGTGCTGGTGGTTTAAGAGCCAGCTCTTGGATTTCTTTATGTAATTTGCTCTTTTATTTTTCAATTCATTGATTGTTGCTTCTAACTTTATTTCCTACCTTAGTTTCCTTGTATTTGTTGTTTTTCTAAAATTCATAAAGAAAATGTTTCTTTTTTTTCCTTCTTTCTACTGTTTCTTGATTATAATGAAAATACTTGTAACTACCTGTTTGACCCTGGGCTGCATCTTCCTGCAGATCTGACAGATCTTTCTTTGATCCTGACTTAACTGTTGCTGCATTTATCTGTTTAAGCCAAAGCTCTTGAAGGAGTAGCTCTCATTCTTTTCTCAGCCCAATTATACTCTGGCTTCTGATGCAGTACTCTAGAGAAAACACTCATGTCAGTACACAGTGATCTCCAAATCATCAGATCCAGTGATTGCACCTCAATCCTGGTCTTTGGGAAGCTCTCAGAACATTTGATGTTCTTGGCAATTTGTTTAGTCCTGAAATTCTTTCTTTCCTTGCTTTCCACTGCAATTACCTTTCCTTGGGTCCATCACCACTGATTTCTTTTAATGTTATTGTGTATTGGCTGTTGAAAATGCTAAGGACAGATTCCAGCTCTCCAGCCTAATTTGGCCTTCAACATGGAACAGAATGGTTTATAAGTCTACTCATCCTCCCCAACCATCAAAGCCCTCTGTATTCCCCCACTTGCTTTTTTTCACTTTCTCCTTGCTTTTACTTTCAATGAGAGAATGTAAATTATCAAACACTAATTGAGATTTTCATTCTCCTTTCACCTCTAGCGTACTGTGATGAATAATTCTCAATACACTCTTGAGCTAGTCCCCTTATTAATTGGCAAATACCTCAGCTTCTCCAGTGCTCAACTTGACCTCCCTGCAGCTTTTGAGATAGTTGCCCGCTCTGCCCTTACAGAAACCCTTCCATGGCCTCCATGGACTGGTTCCAGTGTGTCCTTGTGAGTTTCAGTGTGTCCTGGTAGGATCCAGTTTTCCTTTTGCTTCCAAAGCTATCTCTTGCTCTTCTGTCTCACTGACTGTTCCCACTCCCTTTCCTTTGCAGCATTCCCTTAGTCCTCCCATTACTGGTGTTCTTCAGTCCTTAGCCTTGCTCAGCTCTTCTTTGCTCTGTTCTCTTTTCCTTCTCTCCCCATTCACTCACCTCCTCCCTTTGCAGAGTTTCCTTTGGTGATGTGTCCCCTGTGCTTTCATGGCTCCCTCTGTCACCTACATGCTTAGCCTCTCAAACCAGTATGTCCAACCTGACTTTTCCTGCATGACTTCCTGCCTTCTGAACTTCTCCAGTTTAGTACCTCAAAGACACCAAAACATGATTCATCCAAGGTGGTATTCAGAGAATAAAGGAAGTAGAAATAGTAAGAGAGAAAGGAGACCAAGAAGAAAAAATGTAAATGATTTTTATGCCCCGCTCACTTTGCCATTATGTCTTGAATGTTGTCCCCACTTCCATGTTTCTTCACTAAAGTTCTGGTTCTCAAAGTGTGGCCCCCTAGCCAGTAGCATCAGCCTCGCTTGGGAACATGTGACAAATGCAAATTCTCAGACCTCACCAGGCCTAGAATCAGAAGCTCAGGGGTCAGGGCCAGTAATTTGCATTTTAATAAGCCCTCCATGTGATCCCGATGCCTGCCAAGGGTTGCAAGTCCCCGCACTTGTGAGTTTCCTATTCATTTTTCATGGTCCACCATCAGTGTTACCTCATCTGTACAGCCTTCCCTGATCCTCTCAGACAAAATTAATGACTTCCTCTTCTGTTTTCCCGTAGTACTTTATTCATGCCAATTATGTAGCACTTATTCTATTATAGTTAGCTCTTTAAGGGTCCTTCCTCCACCAAAAGATTATAATGTCTACGGTTATTATTGATCTTTATGTTTCCAGTACCAGACATGGTGCCTGGCATGAAATTGACATATGTTACATTATCACAAATTACTTGTATTTTTTCTGCTCCCATGATCCTTTTTCACTCCCTCCTCACCCTTTCTTTTCTTCCTCCCTTTCCTTGAATACAGCTTGTCCTTTTCAATAAATCATCAGAGTTGACATCTTACCTCTCAAAAGCAATATTTTCATTGGATGCAAGCTTTAACCCCTTCATATCTATCAGTTAGGATTCAAAGAGAGAAGCAGAACCACACATGGAATCACATATGTATATAGGTATAGATATGATTAGTTACAGGAATTTGAGTTTATGTCTTTTTTTTTTTAAGCTTTTAAAATGTCTATGCAGAGCTGTTACCTTCACTTTGGATGCTGATGCTTAAAATCCTTTGGCCAGACATTTGGGAAGGGAAAGAGAGATGTAAGGAACATGTCGGGGGAGAGCAAAGGAAAACTGGATCCTACTGAAACTCACAAGGACACACTGGAACCAGTCAGTTCTTCCACCTCCAGCTTCAATGCAGAGAATATCACACCACAGAAGGAGGTGCCTCCATCATGGAACTAACACACTCCTGACCCAGCAGTGAAAGCAACTGCAGGAGCATCCAGGGGAGGGGAGCAGCTGCATACCCAGGGCTGCCCCACACCCTAGGGAGCCAGCCAATGAGCAACCATGTGTGGCAGCTAGGGAAGTGCCTGCTTCAGCCTTCAGGTGTTAAAACAGCTCTGTGCATCTAAAATTATTCCAAACAAAATGCTTACTTAAAAAAAAAATGACTGCTGCTTCACTTTCACCTTGAAATCTCATGTGAAATGCCTTCTGTGGTCCGTCCTTACTAGAAACTTACAATGAAGGAAATTCTGGGAAATATAGTCCAAGCTAGCCAAGTGGACACATTGCAAAGCCACCACAAGGCATTTAATTCTGAAATGTTTATTCTCCAAACTAAAAGGTTTGAGGTACAGACAATATTTCGCAAAAAAAGAAACAAAGCAAAAAAAAAAAAAAAAAAAAAGCTACTGTGGGCTGGGTGGTAAGAGAAAGTGACTAGATTGCCTGAAAATATAATTGGTTCCAGAAAGATGGATGAGTACTATGTGGGGGAAGACTAAGACATCCCAAGGGAGACACAGTCATGATTTTCAACCGAAGATCCTCACCCATCAGTGAAAGGCAAAATTCTGCTGGGTATACTGTGCTTATTGAGGTGAGGAAGAATCTACAAAGATTATCAGTAAGAATTAAATCAAAACTACCTGTACTTTATTAATTAGAACATCAACTATGAATTATAGTTAATTGAGGCTTTTTATGTAAGCAGTGTGTATAATAAATGATAAAGTTTGTTAGAATGTAGTGTACAAAAATTTGGACTCAACCAGTTACTAGCAGTGTAATCCTAAGCAATAGATCAAACTCTGTTAGTCTTTGTATTCTCATTTGTAAAATGGCAGTAATAATTGTCTTTACCTCATAGCATGTTGGGAGGGCTAAATAAGAGAACTCATGTAATGTACTTGGCAAAAAAATTCACATAGTATATTAACTGCTGCAGATAACTCATCATCATCATTGTTGTTATTGTTATTTTTATAATTTCTCTGAAAAATACTTTCTGGAAAATGTGATTCTAAGGGCTCCATTATATCTTCTGTCCACTCTAAGTAGCAGGCCAGTGTAGCAGAGAGGATCCAGTGCTGTCGTCAGAAGAAATTTCTTCTACTTATTTTTATGCTTCCCTTGAACTCAAATGTGTTTGCCCTGGCCTCCCTGTCATTAGCCCCAAAATGTATTCCTGCACTGTCCTGTAAATTTTCCTCTTTCTTTCGTCTAAGCAATGGGCGTTGCAGCCTCTTCCACTTCCTGCTTTAGTGGGCCTTGGGCAAGATGGTTTTAGAGCCCAGGATGCTATGGCAAGAGGCCCAGCCCCTCTCCCTTCCCTGGATGGACGACTGTGGCCCAGGCCATCTGAGCCACATTGAGGTCCTTGCAGGAAGAAATGGGACGAGGTTAACCTGAGGGGATGGCCTTCCTGTAGCAGAGCCAACCACGCAAAAGCCAGCTGATGTCTGCCCACAGCCGTGGGAATCATTTTATAATCGTATTCAGAAGCAGTTTAAGCATTTTTCTGCCAGAAAGGACTTGATATCTTTATCTTTGTCAAACAATAAAAACAAAGAAAGGAATGTTATCCTTTAATGAAAGAACCGGTTTAAACTTTCTTTAGCCTATCATTGAGTTTTCATAAATCTTTATCTCCTGTAAATCTTTAATCTTATCCCCCCTCCTCCCCACATTAATTAGGTTTTCTGGTTTGTGGCCACTTTAGTGGGGGTGGCGGTCAGGTGGAGGGGGATCCCTGAAGTCCAGTTGTAATACACAATCACTTCTGGTTTTATTAGTCGGTTCAGTATTGATTAGATCCCCAGGTTGTACTTTCACTTATGTACCTCTCTTTTAAGACAAAATCTGCGGACCCTGTCAACATAATCATCTTTCTTTCTTACCAAGCCCAAAAAGGCTTTATTTCAAACACAAAAATTCCCTTAGTGGAATAAATTAAAGGTTTCCTACTCATTGAAAGATGTGTGCTGCAGCCCTTTATCAGCTACATTTTAATAATGAAATGCCTCAACATTCTTCTGTTTATACCTCCTACCTCCCAGATATTTTCTGAATTCATTGTTTCACGACACGATGTCCCAGCTGCTCCTTGTTTGGCTCAGGAACATTGCAATAGCTTCCCATTCCTCCCAAACCACAGTTCCACCTGAAATCCTTGTCACTGGCAGAACAGGTTCATAATCCAGTCGTGTTTCTGTGGCTTTGTTCAAATTGTCCCTCTGCCCAGAATGGCCTTTTAGCTTTATCTGCCTGGTGAGTTCCTTCAAGACCATCTTAAATGTCACCTCCTCTATTAATCTCTTCCCAGCTTCCTCAGTGGGATTATGCATGCTTTACTTTGAACTTGATAGAGCTTGTTTGTATAATTGTTTCTATCTTTTCTCCTAGACACTGAGAGGGCAGAACCCTTTTCTCTTCATAATTGTATCTTCCCTGTTATCAAATACAATACCAGACTGGGGAAGGCACTTGGTAAATAAATGTTGAGTGAATGAAAATACAATTTCTTATTTTTTTAGATAGGTATATACATAAGAAGAAAAGATATAATAAAGAAAACTTGGATATTTTTCTGAAGAAACTTGAGAAAGAAAACCTAGATTTTTTTTTTTAATGCATACAAGAACTGGGGTATAGCCCAGAGTTGCAGGGGTGGGGGGAAGGGGGATGAGATGATTCACCAGAGACAAAGTGGGGAGCAGAGCAGGCAGATCGACTGATATACACTGCTGAGGGGAGCAGTGGGCGAGACAGGAGGGGTCTGCTGCTCCTTGTGGGTCAGCTCCCTGGCTGGGGGTGGAACTTGTGCTGCAGTGGCTGGTGATAGCGCTGAGACTTTAACCCCAGTGTCACCAGGGAGGCCCTAGATTTTTTTTTTTTTGATGAAGAAAAATCAAAGAATTAAATGGTACATTTGAGGTGACCTTAAGCTCATATGCAACCTAATAATGCAAATAAATTTTGTACCATCATGGGACAATATCAGGTGTAGGTTGGAGGCATGGGGGTGAAAGATTTCACCAGGGACAGAGTAGAGAACAGAAGAGGTGGGTTTACTGAAGTGCACTGGTAAGGGAAGCAGCAGGCAAGGCAGGAGAGGTCTGCTGCCCTCAGTGATGATCCTAAGGCTTTATTTATATTCATGGTTGGTTAGGGTGGTTAGTCTCAGGTAGGTCCTGACTAATGATCCTAATTTGCATAAGGGATCATTAGATTAAGGGTTCATCAGCTTGATGGCACAAGTTCTCCAGGGTGGTCTCATTTACTCCCTTTATCATTTTTTAAACCTCCCAACCCTGCCTGCCAGGCGAGTATTGGTGGCTTAGTTGTTAAATTTAGTAATGATATCAAGACAGAACTAGGTCACGTTTTTAGTTAAATTTTCATAACATAGGTTACTTTGACCCTACGCACTCTTTCTTCACATCTTTTACATAGTGGTGTCAATATGCTTCAGGACCATACAATTGCTATCTGATGTCTCCCAGATCAGTACATATTTCAATTTTACATGCGTTACGATGCCAGATTTTCTTTGTAGCCTGCATAAGCATAACAACATGTCCTTATCCCTGTAAGTCTATCATTGAACTCAACAGGAAATTAAATCGTGAGTGCTACTGACCCTTAGCTGATTTCTAGAATATTTTCTTTGGTATTTTATTGACTTTTACTCCCATGATGTCAGAAACCATTTCAGAAATATTCAGTGTTGTGGTCTTTCCGCACTGTTTCTTCTGCTTTGCTCAGGTGGATTTTCTAAATGATTTTTTTAAAAAGATTTATTTATTTATGCATACAAGAACTAGGGTGTAGGCCATAGGGGTGGGGTGGTGAAAGGTTTCACCCGAGACAGAGTGGGAAGCAGAACGGGCAGATCTACTGAAGTACACTCTTGAGGGGAGCAACCGGCAAGGCAAGAGAGGCCTGCTGCGCCATGTGGGAAGCTCCCTGGCCGGGGATCGAACTTGTGCTGCAGTGGCTGCGGATAGCTTCATAGTGCTGAGACTTAACCCGTTGCACTACCCTGTTCAGGTGGATTTTGGTGACTGGGCACACCTAGGCTTGCTCACCATTCCCTAAGAGAACTCCCAGGCAGGGAAGTATCATTAGAACATGGGGTGGCAGTCCTTCTTTGGCCTCCCAGCCTGCTTCTCTACTTCCCATGTCTTTGTTTCTTGAGAGTACTGTAAGTAGCAATTTTAATCTTCCCAAAGTGATATCTTCACCTTATTTCTAGTAGAGGAATCCTTAGCGCTTCCCCAAACCCAATGTTTCCCTTTCAGTCCCCTTCCAGAATGTACTGTCTCGGCCCGCACAGCCTGACTGGGAGACCTCATCTCCCACCTCATGGCTCTTCTACCCAAAGCTGCTTGCATCAGCTCACACTGTTACAGGGCAACCCCAGTGTGAAATGGATTGGCCTGACTGTAGGTCCTCACCTGCGTGCTTCCAGTGGACTTACAATGAGAGTCAACTGCCGGCACACACAAAAAGGTTAATAAAGGGTTTACTTACAAAAAGGGGAAATGAAGAAATGAATAACTCAGGGAGAAAGAGAGAGAGATAAATTGGTGAATGTATCCTACCAGTTCCACTGAGCTGGAACCCCAATAGCATGCCGAAAGCAGGGTTAAAATCAAGGACCCCCAAGGCCCACATGTCTGGTTAAATACCAAACCTGTCTGCTTAACTCCACCCTCAGTCCCTAGCAATCTTCCCTTTGTTGGTGATGACATTATGGGATCTGTAGTCATTGGTGTCTTGGTCTAGGGTAGGGGCGGGGGTTCATAAACCTATTTGTGGAGTTTGTTCAAGATGTCCTTTCCCCCCAACACTGCTTCATTTACTCATCTCCACAGATAATGTCCTTTGTAGATAGTTTCTCTTGCTTGGCAGCCTTCCTTCCCCTTTCAGCGTCTTACAGTTGTGTTCATCATCCAAGGCCCAGAGTCAAGGCCACCCTCTTCCTGTACCTTGTCCTAGTCACCATAGTCACGATGAATCTCTTTTACTGTACTGTAGACATAGATATTTGTTTTCAACTCATGTGTAGTAACCTTCAGGTTATTCTAGACACTTTAGTTATTTGTGCCCACGCTTAGTTCTTTGAGCCAAGCTTCCTGCCTTCATTTTCACTTTTTAATATATTATATATTTTTTCAAATTATTATTTTTTTCATTTTCTAGCATTGCATTCATTCCCTTGCATTCATTCTTCACCAAATATTCATAGAACACTCTCCTGTGTCCCAGACCTTGCTATAGACCCTGAACATACAGCAGGAAAACCAAAGATAAAAATTCCTGCTTCATGGAGCTTCAGGGAATGTAAGAACAAAGACTTGATAAAATATAGTACTAGGGCCTCCCTGGTAGCGCAAGGGGTTAAGTCTCAGCACTATGAAGCTATTGGCAGCCACTGCGGCACTAGTTCGATCCCCGTCCAGGGAGCTTCGCACACGGCGCAGCAGACCTCTCCTGCCTTGCCCGCTGCTCCCCTCAGCAGTGCACTTCAGTCAATCTGCTTGTTCTACTCCCCACTCTGTCTCTGATGAATCTTCTCACCCCCACACCTCTGGCCTATACCCCGGCTCTTATATGCATAAAGAAGTGAATCTTTAAAAAAATATACAGTACTAAGTGGAAGTTATGGGGGGAATATAGCAGGGTGGCAAGAGGATTCTGGAGGTGAAGGGTGAGTGGGACCTAAAGTGGATATTCAGGGAAAGTTTCACCAAGAGAGTACTAATTTGGTGTAGAATGCAGGGAGAGAGGGAAAATCCAGAGTGTACACACTCTGGGGAGCAATGCAGTAAGTGTCTGGCATGTGCAGAGAGCTGCTGGGTGGATCAGAAGTCTGTTTCACCAGAACTAGTGGAAATAGTAGAGGAAGGCCGATAGAAGAGAGTGCTTACAGGTAGGGTTTTGGGTGTTGACCTTAGAGGGGCGTTGACTAAAGAATGACATGATCTGATCTGTGTTTTTAAAGGACCTCCCTGGCCACTATGTTGAAAAGTGGCTAGGGTTAGGAGCTCTTTTGGATCAGGATTTTCTGCCACCTTGAATGTGGAGTATGAGGGAAATTGAGGTGTCTAAGGTGACTCTGAGACTTTGGGGCCTGAGAAACAGAAAAGATGGAGCTCTATTGATGGAAAAGTGGAGACTGCCAGTTTGGGGAAACACGGCCCAGAGGACATGTGTTTACTGGCCTATAAAGGGGTCCACAGTAGTGAAGTAAAGCATTTCATACTTATGCATGTGGGGGGACAGTCTGGATGATGTATGCTTAGCTGTCAGCAGGTAGCAGTTTAGGGGTGACATTGCTGGTGACTTTCACCTTCCAGTTTCCAGTTTTGAATCCATATGTACACAATCCACAAATCCAGGTGGTATGGGAGAAACAAAAATGCAGTAAGACTTGGTCCTCATGGTTCTCATCAAAGCATCCTGTCAAAGACACATTCTTCTGGCAGGACTGTCAGACGCTCTTAGAAAAATAAGACAGTTAACCTACATAAACCATGAGACTGTGGAATTTCCTGGGGTGGAGACCACAGAGGCTCCTAAGAATCAGTGTCTTTTGGTGACAGATATATGTCTAAAACGACCTACCAAGGAAACAAACCCAACTCACAGTAAGGGTTACATGAAACAATGCCCAATGGTAGACAGTGGGGCTTGAGGGAACTCAGCACTGAGGTCGAGTTTCCAACAGAGCAGTCCTGGCCAAAATCTGGGCAAGGACTAGGGGAAGTCTGGATCCTATGGGCCTGTGGCTAGTGGGTATGTCTGTACCCTCTAAAAGTGGGAATGTCATGAGAGAGAGACAAGGCAATCTAAACTTCAGTGTCACCGTTCTTTTTTTTTTTTTTAAAGATTCACCTTATTTATGCATACAAGAACTGGGGCATAGGCCAGAGGTACAGGGTGTGAGAGGATTCACCAGAGACAGAGTGGGGAGCAGAGCAGACAGACTGACTGAAATACACTGCTGAGGGGAACAGTGGGCAAAACAGGAGAGGTCTGCTGCGCCATGTGGGTTAGCTCCCGGCTGAGGATCTCATGCTACAGTGGCTGCCAGTAGCTTGATAGCTCTGAGACTAACTCCTGTGCCACCAGGGAGGCTCTCTCTGAAGAGAGCCTCTTAACCCTATTTGTATTATAGACCTAAGTATGCTTTATTGATGCATTAAATGAGAAGAATTATTTCAAAATACTCTATTTTGAAGCATAAGTGTAAACTGTATCTTAAGATTTATTTAACTTTACTGTGCTATTAAATATGTGATTTCTATCGGTGACAATGTTACTACTAATATCACTGTAGTTTTGTGCCTACATTCATAATTGAAGGAAATGACAATTTTAATTAGAAGTTAGTGAAAATAAAAGTGCTGCTCCCCTCAGCAGTGTATTTCAGTAGATCTGCCAGTTCTGCTCCCCAATCTGTCTCTGGTAAATCCTCTCAACCCCCTGCAACTCTGGCCTACACCCAAGTTCTTGTGTGCATAAATAAATAAATAAAAATAAATCTTTTAAAAAAAGAATTCTTAGAGTGTCTGAATACTGCTGGGCAGGGGGGCACTTTTCATTTACTTTGATTCTGAGAATGTGTTAGTTTTCTAGAAAGAAACAATCAGTCAAGAATAGCAATTCACCAAACTATTCTTGCTTAATATAAATATTTTCACATCTATTGTTCAAAATCTATATTTACCAAGTCATGTCTTGGTCTTTAGTATGGTTTTCTTAATGGAATTACTCACAAGAAAGGATTTTCCTAAGCAAACAATACCCCCACTGTGACTGCATTTCTGTTGTTTAAATAGTTCCTTTGAATTTGTTATTGTGAGTTGCTCCTCGGAGTTTGAGCACCTTCAGGTGGATGATGGAAAGAGTATCTAGCCCTGGGGCCCTGAGGACTTGCTCCTTATACCAGAAACTATCACTCTGCCTAATCAGCTTGGCTTCTACCTCCTTCTTACATGCATTGGGAACAGGGGCCAAGACTTTTTTTCCTTAGGAGCCGCAGTGTCTGTGGGAATGAGGGGTTGAGGAAGGTGGAGAAAGCTGGAGTAACTGATGAGGTCTTACAGGTTGTTTTTTGTGCAGGGTGCTGTAAGAAATGAGAAACCACCCTAGGTTCTTCTTCCCAAGGTGTGTGGCATGCCCACTGACTTTGGAAGAATAGGTATCAGGCAGTTATCTACATTCTCTAAGCCTGTGGCTTTCTTTCTGGTGATAAAGTGGTTGTGAGTGTTCTGGGGAGTTGGGTTTTGAGTTGTTGATTAGTTCTGGTCCTGGGAAGGATGCAGGATGATGTACAGCCTTCTTCAGTGCCAGACTGAACTCTACAAAGCAACCTCTAGTCTGGTATACTTCATGTGTTTTCTTGCCCTTCTGAAGAAGTCATCCACGTAATTTCTGAGAGACTGAAGGATTTTTGTACAAAGTCATACCATGCTTCACAGAGAGAATATTAAAAGCCTATCCTACGTTCTCTTTCAGATTCCTCACTGAATTCCTAAACAGTTACCAGTAAGCTGGGGTAAATCTTAATTCTATCTTTTGTCCTGGATCTTATAATGGGGTAGTCATCACTGATATGACAACTATTTATAATAATAGGCTTCCAATTATTGAGAACTTAATATAGCTTATCAAAAAACCTTATATGTATTAGCTCCCTTAATCCTTACAGTAGGAAATTGGGTCCTATGGTGATCCCATTTTATAGACTGAGGCTCAGAGAGGTTAAGCAATTTGCACAGTGTCACCCAGCAACTAAGTGGCAGAGCCTGGGTTTGAGACCAGAGATTCTGGATCCGGAACAGGGCCCGGGGTTCTAGCTCTGTTTTGCATTTCCACGGTAGCAGGGAGTGAAAGAATTATCTTTAACATTGCCTATGGTATAACAGATCCTCTGAGTAGCTGGCAGTTTGTTGGATGAAGACTTCCAAGTTCAGTGTCTGTGGTTTGACGATCATGGGCGTTGGCTTAGCATTCCTCACCCCCTGGCCACATAAAATTCTACTCAATTTCCTCCTCACATTTCCTTCTCTTGAACTTACTGGACCAATCTGTTCTTTGGGGATTTCTTGTTTGATCTAGTTTGTCATATTTTTGGCTGTTTCTCTTCATTGAACAACCTGAGGTGGTGTGTGAGAACCTCGCCAGAACCAGCAGCATGAAGAGTTTTTGTTGGCTTTGGCTCTCGCCCTATGATAGTGGGCCAGAAGGGGTTGTTGTGATGCAATTTCAAAGCTGTGAGTCTTTGGGCACAAGATTTCATTTTTAGTTAACTCATAATCGGTCAGTGTTACAGCTTTCTTAGCATATTTTCTTTTTGCCTTAAGAATTTGAAGGTAGGGGACCTCCCTGGTGGCGCAGGGGTTAAAGTCTCAGTGATGTCAAGCTATTCCCTGCAGCATGAGTTCGATCCCCGGCCACGGAGTTAACACACATGGCGTAGCAGACCTCTCCTCTCTTGCCCTGCTGCTCCCCTCAGCAGTGTATTTCAATCAATCTACCTGTTCTGCTCTCCATTCTGTCTCTGGTGAATCCTCTCACCCACCCCCCTCACACCTCTGGACTGCACCCCAGTTCTTTTATGCATAAATAAATAAAAATAAATCTTTAAAAAAATAAAGAATGTGAAGGTACATAAAATAATTGCATATGGCAAAGGGTCTAGAAAAGAGTCTTTAGAACTACTGAATCAGGTATATTGGGAGTAACCCCTCACTGCCATCTATAAAATAAGATTAGTAGTTACCCAGTCTTTTTTTAGTACTCCTTAGATACTGTATTCATTTGGTTCCATATCTGTAAAATAAAGCTACCTCTTTAATCAGACAGCATGTGTGTATATTTATAAAACCTTTGTAAAAATTATATTTGAAAGATTGGACACTGCTAAAGAGGAAGCCATCCCCTAGCCTTAGTTCTTTCACATGTACTTAGAAAAACCATCTAGTCACTTGGAATTCTTGGGATTATCTAATTCATCAGGGCAGGATTCTGTAAACTGTTAGCACTGCAGAATCCACATACCCCTCAAGCAGTTCATTGACAGAGTGACTTTGTCATTTTTACAAATGGAATAATGTGAAATGTCAGGTAAGATGTTTGGACTGATGTAAATAGAGTATCTGACTGTTTTAGCTAGAATAAAATGTTCAGCTGCTGTAACAAGAAACCCAACAATAGTGTAAACGAAGCTCATTTTTTTTCACATTTAACTGTCTAACATGTCCCATGTCAGTAAGAGGGGAGGGGTCCATGAGAACATTGGTCCTTTCTTCTGGCCTCTGCTGTCTCAGCCAATAGGAGATGAGTGTTGGAGATGTATGTGCTGGACCAGGAAGTGGATCGCATCTCTTCTGCCCCCATTCCATTGGCAGGAATTTAGTCACACTGAGCAGAGGGACTGGCAATTCTTCTAATACAATGGAAGAAGAGAATAATGGGTTTTCATCAACAGTTAACAGTCTTGCCACAGTGAGTCCGTCTACCAAGCAAATGTTAGTGGATGACCTATTTCCAACACATGGAATTCACTTGCTTTATCCCCAGGGAGAACTAACCAAAGTCAACCAGAAAATGCACTCTCACAAGGTCATGGTCCTGGGTGATGCAATCCTTTCCATCAGGTTCATATGGTTCCTGATGATCTGGTAACCTGTGAGCCAAAAGGAATATTATCTCCCCATCTGCACTCATACTTACAGCCTACAATGGTGGAATGGAGCAGAAAGTCACAATTAAAACTAGTATTCCAAAAAGCCAAGAAAAAATTGCTCAAAGCAGCTCCTGGCCCATGCAATGCAGAAATCCTGGGGTGATTAGAAGGTCCCCTGCCTACAGAGGAAGAGATTCCCTGATGAGACCCTGGCTCTGCTTTTCGGGAGGCTCCTTCCTTCAACCATGCTTTATGTGTCCCTTGGCCTTGCCGTTGAAGGTAGTGGTGGAGGGCTCTTCCAATTCCATTTTCTCTTTAGCCAGATCTGACAACTTTTACAACCATGCTTGCTGGTGAAAATTTGGAATCTGAGAGACTAACAATCATGAGATTTTGTTGACTTGGCTGTGCTACCTCTGCTAATACAATTCCCTCAGAAATTTAGCTGGCTTCTGATCTA
The DNA here is from genome assembly GCA_004024925.1 of Scalopus aquaticus. NCBI lineage: Eukaryota > Metazoa > Chordata > Mammalia > Eulipotyphla > Talpidae > Scalopus > Scalopus aquaticus. The sequence goes on along the minus strand of PVIJ01013125.1, from coordinate 18,120 downwards.
TTAACTTCTAGACAGTTCGTGTGCCAGCAATCTCTCCCAAAGTTCTTTCCAAGTTATGAGTCCTGAGTGTCCTTTATTTCTTTGCTTCCTTGTCCTCTGTGCTTCCCTGTCTCTGTTTAATGGCAGCTATATTGAGGCCTCTGTAACAACAGAATGTGGGGGAATGCAGTGAGCTTTTTTCATCTCTAATATGCTGTTTTAGGTATAGAAGCCATTGGTTTTTCCAGACTTTCAAAGTCCCAAATTTCTCACTCTTCCTCTTTTTTCAAATCTCTTTGCAGATCTATTTCTTGCAAAATCTATTCTCCCCAGGGCTGGTCTCTTTCTTATAATATCTTGATTATAAAAAAAATAATTACCAATTCATATTAATATACAGTCTCTTCAAACATTCCTTATAAAGTTATAGGCTCAACCCTGCCTCCAGGGCAAGGCCAAGGGACACATAAAGTCATGGTCAAAGGGGTCCTTCTGAGAAGTATGATCTGCCTTCAAGGTCAGACAATTTTATTTTTATTTTTTTTTAAAGAGTCAGGAGACTTTTCTGGCATAGGTCAGATGTTTATAAGACATGTGCTTAGTGTCTTTTATTTATTTATTTACTTATTTATTTATTTTAATTTTATGCATACAAGCTGGGGTGCAGGCCAGAGGCATGGGGCGGTGAGAGGGTTCACCAGAGACAGAGTGGGGAGCAGAACAGGCAGATGGGCGGAAACACACTGCTGAGGGGAGCAGCAGGTGAGGCAGGAGAGGTCTGCCACACCATGTGGGAATCTCCCCAGTCGGGCATCGAACTCACATAGACGCTGCCTTAATGTGAGAAAAATATAGCATAAAATTTACCATTGTATGATCACATTATCAGGGAAATGTAAATCAAAACTACATTGAGATACCATCTCACACTTGTGAGAATGACCCATATCAAAAGACCGGAAACAAGAAGTATTTGTGAGGGTGTGGAGAAAAAGAATCCTTGTACACTGTGGAAATGTAGACTGATCCAACATATGGGAGAGGGTATGGAGTTTTTCAAGTTATTAAAAAGATCAATCTCATGATTTTATGTATTTACCAGAAGAATGCAAAAGCACTACTTGGAAGGGCTATATGCTCTCCTGTTTTCATTGCAGCAATGTTTACAAGAGCCAAGTTTATTAAAACAACCTAAGTAACTAAGGACATATGAGTGCGTTAGAAAAATGTGGTATATGTATATAGTGAAATATTACTCAGCTATTAAAAAAAATGATGAACTCTTGCCATTTGTGGCAACATGGATCAAACTGGAAGGGATAATGCTAAGTGAAATAAGTCAGGAGGAGAAAGCCAAGTACCAGATAGTTTCACTATTATGTGGAATATAGAGAATACAAAGGGTTAAACAAAATCAAACCCTAGAAATCTGATGGGAACTAAGACCACAAGATGGGGTAGGAGCTAGGAAAACAAAGGGTTGAGGGGACATGTGGACTCTGGTGGAGGCTGAGGGTGCCTTGGGGGAAGGTGTGGTGTGGTGACGTGCATCTGAGGAGGTGTGATCTGAGCCTTTGAATCACCTACAGTGTTGTAAACCAATAAACATAATAAAAACCTCACTAATATACCGAAAAAGAAAAAGTTGTGGGGCCTCCCTGGTGGCCTAGGAGTTAAGTCTCAGTGCTATCACCACTACAGCCTGAGCTCTATCCCCAGCCAGGGAGCTAACCCACATCTGGCGCAGCAGACCCCTCCTGTCTTGCCCGCTGCTCCCCTCAGCAGTGTATTTCTGTTCTGCTCCCCACTCTGTCTCTGGTGAATCCTCTCAGCCCCCCCCCACCTCCACCCCCAGCCTATACCCCAGTTCTTCTATGCAAAAATAAATAATCTATAAAAAAAATTAAACAATAATTCAGTACTCTCCTTTCTCTTCTCTATCTCTATGAATTTGACTACAATAGGTACTGATAGAAGTGGAATCATACAGCATTTGTCTTTTTGTGACTGGCTTATTGCATTTAACATAATGTCCCCAAGGACCATCCATGTTGTATTATGTGTCAAGAATTTCCTTTCTCTTTAAGGCTGAAAAAGTTGCATTGTATGTATAGGCTACATTTTGCTTATCCATTTGTCCATAGGTGGACACTTGGGTTGCTTCCACCTTTTAGCTATTGTGAAAAATGCTGCTGTGAACATAAGTGTGCAAATATCTCCTCAAGTCTCTGGTTTCCATCCAGAGGCAGAATTACTGGGTCATATGGTAATTGCATGTTTGATATTTTGAGAAACTACCATACTTTTTTTCCACAGAAGCGGCACCACTTTACATTCCCAGCAACAGTGCACAACAGTTTCAGTTTCTCTACAGCCTCACCAATGCTTTTTATTTTCTGGTTTGTTTTTGTTTTAATGGGTATGATGTGGTACTACATCTTTTTCTGATGATGTCTAAGTTTTTCTTTTACTTTTCTTTTATCCTGGTGAAATGTATGTAACATCAAATTTGCCATTTAACCATTTAAATTAACCATTTAAAATGTATAATTCAGTGCCATCAATTATGCTCACAATGTTGTACTATGGTATAACCATCACCTCTCTATTTCTAAAACCTTTCATCACCTCACTGATGAAGTTTTTAAAAGTAAAATGTTTTTTAAGATTTATTTATTTATGCATACAAGGTGGGGTGTAGACCAGAGGTGTGGGGTGGTGAGAGGACTCATCAGAGACAGAGTGGGGAGCAGAACAGGCAGATTGACTGAAGTACACTGCTGAGGGGAGCAGCAGGTGAGGCAAGAGAAGTCTGCTGTGCCATGTGGGAATCTCCCTGGTCGGGTATCGAACTCATGCTGCAGTGGCTCCGGACAGCTTCATAGTGCTGCGCTCAACCCATTGTGCCACCAGGGAGGCCCCTTAAAAGTAAAATTTAAACATCATGATAGTTGACTCCTCAATATTGTAGTGTGCATCTCTAGAAAATAGAAACCTTTTCCTATTTAGTACAGTACTATTATCATATACTCCTTCATTCACCTATCATTGCACAGAACTTACAGGGACACACTTTTTTGAAATGTTGCTAATTATAGTGTAACTGAGCAGGCATTCACCAAGTTATAATCCAAGAAGGGAGACTAGATTTTAGTGCTGTGTGAACCTGTGGTCATAAAGGCATGAGGACTTAATTGATTCATTATAAGAAGTTTGGAGGCTGGTGATATCTGGAGCGTGATATAGTGTCTCGATGTTATCAAGAAGTCAGTTCTTTCCATCTTCCACGCTACTGTTCTATGTTGGCTTTTGGTCCTTGTGTTTTTTGTCTCATGGTTACATGAGGGCTACCATAGGATGAGCTATCACATTTTCACAATAGCATCCAAAGTGAAAAAGAAGTGCAATAGGCAGAAAAGAGCCTTTCCATTATCCTGTTGACAAAGGGTGCAAGAGAGTCTGAGAAAATACCTATCAAAGGAAAATGAGATAGCTGCTATTGGCTTAGACTAGTCAAGACTTACCCTTGAACCGAGCACAACTGTGGTCCTAAATAAAATTAGACTCTGTCAGTACGAAAAAAAAAAAAAAAGACTGTTGGTTTGGCTAATGTATCTGCCACATGTGGGTAATATATCTTAATGTTATTGAAGGACTCTGAGGATCTTGGCATAGAAACTCATTGTTGAAGTTACTGGTAGAAGGGACTTTCTTCTGCTATTATCCTGTGAATGACTTGGGGACAGTGTATTTCATCTATTTCTGAGAAAAAAAAGAATCGGGTCTACTAGTGTGGAAGGATCTTGTAGTCACTGTCAATTGAGTGAAGGTGATTGCTTTTTTTTTTTAATGACTTATTTATTTATGCATACAAGAGCTGGGGTGTAGGCCAGAGGTGTGGGGCAGGTGGTAAGAGGATTCACCAGAGACAGAGTGGGTCGCAGAACAGGCGGATCCACTAAAATACACTGCTGAGGGGAGCAGTGGGCGATACAGGAGAGGTCTGCTGTGCCATGTGGGTTAGCTCCCTGGCCGGGGATCCAACTCGTGCTGTAGTGGCTGCTGATAGTTTCATAGTGCTGAGACTTAACCCCTTGCACCACCAAGGAGGCCTAGGTAATTGCTTTTTGAATCAAGAGAGCTTTGGAGGGAAAACCATGATTGGGTCTACTTAGAAATCACCATATTCCTTCTGAGATAGTAATATTTTATAGAAACCTTTATTAATTAATGTATTGTCTCTTGCTAGTACTCATGAAAATTATTTTGGGGAAAAATTTAAATTTTTTGTAGATTCAGGAAACTTGTTTATATCTCTCTGCTTAAAGGAAGTCACATATTCTTAGGGTGATACCAGGTCACTTCAACTTTCATGTATTCCCAAAGTTAAGATTCCATGAAAGCAAAATGTTAAGTGTCAGCATAAGGAGCTGTTGTATTACAGACCCGCATAGTCTGAGAGCCTGTAAACAGTTTAGGGACGAAACAAATAGTTCCTGCCATTATTACTTATTATTGTAAATAAATTGCAAAATAATACAAGCCCTTCACATTGGCCCATGACATGCATGGAAAATAACTTAAGATTCCAAGAAGGTTAAAAAAGAAATCAAGGAAGTTCTTGGTTCGTACTGTATGACAAGCCTGGACATAAATGGGCAAACGTTAATTTTTCCTGCTCCATTCCAGCTAGTCCTGAGAGCAGAATGAAAAATTGCCGTGACAAGGAAGTTCATTTCCTCGTAAGTTATAAAATGAGAAAGAGATCACTAAAGACCCTGAATATCATGTACAGTGGAATACTGTTAATATGTGTTAAAAAGTTAATGCTAGGTACTGTCATTAGTGTTTTAACTGTATCCTCAACCTTTACAAAAACCCTGTGAGGTAGGTGTCATTTTTCATTCCCATTTATTGCTGAAGAAACTGAGGCATAGAGAGGATGTAACAACCAAGAGCACTTAATTACTAAGAGGTAGAACTTGGATTCCAAGCTCTGGTAATCTTGCTCCAGCGTCCATGACTGTAGCTGCTTCTTACCCTTAACCCTTGGTAGTACAAATCCTAATTCACAACCAACAAACCCTTTCCAGTCCCAGAAAACAGAAAAGGTTATGTTAACTTTCAGTGTCATTATTGTAAGTGGTTTCTCACTAATAAAGTTTTTATAGCTATAAATGAATGGGCCTCCCTGATGATGGGTTAAGCACAGCACTATGAAGCTATCCAGAGCCACTGCAGCACCAGTTCAACACCCAGCCAGGAAGATTCCCACATGGTGCAGCAGACCTCTCCTGCCTCGCAAGCTGCTCCCCTCAGCAGTGTATTTCTGTTGATCTGCCTGTTCTGCTCCCCACTCTGTCTCTGGTGAACCCTCGTGCCGCCCCATGCCTCTGGCCTGTACCCCAGCTTGTATGCATAAATAAATAAATCTTAAAAAAAAAGAAGAGAAACATCGGCAATAGTACCCTATATTCTTCAACTTTAGTAGCTTCATTAATATAGCCACTGTAAGAACCATCATTTTGGAATTTGATGATAAAATCATGAATAATTATATGACCTCAACTTTATCAAAACCCCTGTTTCAAATCAAAGTAGTTGAAGTCTTAAGTGCCAAGCTAGTGGAGGTTTAAAGTAGGACCCTGTTTGCTTCTATGAAATTACAAATATTCAATCGGCCAGGTAACTATTGGGGCATTTGCAACTAGAAGTCTTCCAGAGGAACAAAATGTCAACAGCAGGAGCCACCACAAACCTTTGATAGAGTCTTTCTCTTTGAAGAAGAATGAGCGCCTCAGGGATGCAGGTCACAGAGGGGTGCAGGTGTCGCGTGGGGTTTTCAGCCTCTGATTTCTCACTGTGGTGAAGAATCTACTTCTGCCACAGGAAAAAGAGTGAATGATATTTGTTGGGAATGATATTTACTGAAGGAAAGAACACATGATCAAAATATATAGTTAGCAGTATTGGCTCACTAGGAGGATTGGACCATCTGGATAACAGCTTTGCAAATCATTTGGATAAATGAAACCATTTGTGGAGGAGAGTCTTCTAAACTGAATCTAATGCCAGATTGCTTCAAGAAGGTTTATGCAATTTTGGATCTCTTTTCCTTCCTTTTGTCAGAAACTCATTAAGTGACTTTGTTCCAGATAAAGTTTATCATTTGGGGCATGGAAACAATTATGCCATATTTTACTGTGAAGTATTAATGGAAGATTTATATCCACAAAGAATTATGCAAAATGTAAAACAAGAAGTATAATTCAGAATTCAAAGATAAAACTATCTGGGAGTATGGTGTACTTCTTTGAAAAAAGCAAGGGAAAATGGTAGCTGGTAGGCACTGTGTTGCTATGCTCAGGGGAAGTGTGGAACTTGTCCTTGCTAGAAAGTGGAAATAAAGTTTAGGTGACACTTTCTAATGTAATTGGAAGCAATGGACCATTTTCATTCAATGGTGTTTGGAGGCAGGAAAGAGAGTCATCTCTTTGTTTTAACATTTAATCCTCAAGTACCATGGAGGTAGTGAAGAGAGTTCAATAGATCTATTCATTCAGTCTTTGCACAGGTATTCCCAGTCAAATATCTGAACTTGTCAAGCTAGAACAGTTCAAAAAGTTTTATGAAACCAAACCAAACCTTCATCTTCTGGCATCTCAAGGAGTCCTCTTCCAACACAGAGTTTATCAGTCAGTATTGTTTCATTATTGCTGGTTTTTTGGTCACATTATAAACTGATTATGAGCTAATGATGAACAAAAATTATTTTGGGCCAGAAATAAAAAGTATATAACAGAGTCTCCCTTCTTTGGTTAACAGGGCCCTACCAGGGTGAGAGAAAGAAATAAAAGGATAAAAATATGTCTGATGGGGCATTTGTAGGAAACAACCAGAAACTTTTTAATGCTTTAAAAACCCTGTTCTCAAATAATAACGGCCTGATCACACTCTCTGGTGTGTGCTGTCTCTCACTCCCCACCCCCTTTTCCCCACGGAACTCGCCGCCGCCGCCTATGCTTTCCCCACCACCCCCAGGAACCCCCAACCTCGGTCGGAGCTGGCCTCCGACAAGGGAGCTTTCCACTTCTGCACGTGTGTGCTTGGCGCGTGCGCGCACACACACACACACACACACACACACACACACACACACACACCATCATTGTTTTGTTCTTTAGTTCACACTGTCAACTGAACTTGGCATTATAGGGTATATTATGGCTGAAATAGATGTTCCTCATTATAAATCTTCCTTTACTATTCAGAAAACTGACTTAGATCATCACCTATTTCTTGATCCTTGTCAAAGTGATTTATAAACTGTCTGGGGTCTAATCCATTTCAATAAAAACAATAGAGACCTACAGTTTAAGAAGACATAACCAGGTCACAAATTTAAATGTAAAACTATAAATCTTTTATAAAAAACCTATAAGAAAAATTTCAAGATCAAGACCCATGCACTGAGTTCTAAAAAAAAAAAAAGGAAGACATGTTAAGTTAAATTTTATCAACTTTTTTTTTCTTAAATATTTATGTATTTATGCATATAAGAGCTGGGGTGTAAGCCAGAGGTGCTGGGGTGGTGAGAGGACTCACCAGAGACAGAGTGGGGAGCAGAACAGGCAGATCTACTGAAATACACTGCTAAGAGGAGCAACAGATGAGACAGGAGAGGTCTGCTGTGCCATGTAGGTCAGCTTCCTGGCCAAGGATCGAACTCCTGCTGCAGTGGCTGCTGATAGCTTCATAGTGCTGAGAATTAACCTTTTGCACTGCAAGGAAAGCCCAGATTTTATCAACTTTTAAAACTTTTGCTCTGCCAAGACCATTCAATGGGGGGAAGACAGTGTTTTAACCAAACGATTTTGGAAATTTACATGCAAAGAAATGAAGTTACTTGCACCATAAACAAGAATTAATTCAACATGAATCAAAAACCTAAGTGGCAAGAGCTAAAACTATGAAACATTTGGAATAAAGCATAGGAGGAAAACCTCATGACACTGGATTTGGCATTTTCTTGGATGGAACACCAAAAGCACACAAAGGGAAAAAATAGATAAATTGAAGTTCATCAAAATTTTAAATGTTTGTGCTTCAAAGGATTTTATAAATACAGTAAAAAGGTAACTCATATAATTGGAGATTTTGTAAATCTTCTATCTGATAAGGGATTAGTGTCCAGAATATACAAATAACCATAATTAAATATAAAAAACAAGCAGCACAATTTAAAAAATGTACAAAAGACATGAATAGAAATTTCTCCAAAGAAGATATATAAATGGCCAATAAACACATGCAAATATACCTATTGTAATATATTAATCACTAGTGAAATACAAATCAAACCCATAATGAGATATCATTTCAAAGGCTTAAGCGATGAAATAACTTGCCAGAGTTCACAAAGTTACTGAGCAGTAGGATTCAGTCCAAGGCCTTGCCTCACCATTCCCATCCTACTGTACTGTCTCTCTTTGAAGGGAATTAGAGGTGTTGTTGGTTGATGCCATGGTCTTAGAATTATCTCGTTAAACTTTCTTCACTTTACTTCCTGCTCCCAAATTTTGATTTTCCATATAGATGGTCCTAAAAGAGGAGGCAACTTCAGTATTTGTCCACTGGGCAGTTGATTTCTTACTATACATTAATAAATAGGCATCTGGTTTATCTACTGGTTTACTGTAAAAATGACTAACAGGCATGAGTTCTTCTGAGACTGCTACCTGTACATTGGAGCATTCTGTTACTGCAGAGATGGAAGATACTGGTCTTGGGTTAAACTCCAAGGTGCTACCACACTGTGAGGCATCAGTGTTTGCTGTCCTTCTCTTTCTCTTTAAGTTCAATAGTCTTCTTATGGCGAGATGTGAAAATGATGCTATTTATTTAAATAACTGACTCAGACCCAGTTGTCAGTTTTTGACAAAGCTAAGGCTAAGAACTAAGTCTCCTAAGCCCCCCTCCCCACCCCACCCCCGGTGGCCTGGGGGTTAAGTCTGAGCGCTATCAGCTATCACCCCTGCAGCCTGAGTTCGATGCTGGCCAGGAAGCTGACCCACATGGCGCAGCAGACCTCTCCTGTCTCGCCAGCTGCTCACCTCAGCAGTTTATTTCAGTAAATCCACCTGTTCTGCTCCTCACTGTGTCTTTGGCGAATCCTCTCACTCTCTCCCCACACACACCTCAGGCTTACACCCTAGTCCTTCTATGCAAACATTAACAAAAAAAAAAAAAAAAAGGAGAGCGAGAACTAAGTCTCCTACCTCTTATTCTAGTATAACCCTTTCAGCTATATTCATCCTGCCAGAACTCCCTATTTCAACATCTCTATTTTCTGTATTCCCTCTACAGCTTAGCTTCTGATGGAATATTTTTGATAGGTTCACTATGAGCCCACCATTTTCTAGATATAAATAAATAGATCCTGAGAAACCATAATGTACACACTTAAAATGTTCATCATTCTTTCACATTACATAAACTGGATTGCCATACACCACTGTTTGATGCAATAGCTTTTATATGTTGCATAAAGCATCACATAAAAATAGTTGTGTTCATTAGATCTCATGTCAGTATTTTCACTGCCTACCTGATACAAGTAGGTGTCAATTATTGTGAATTAGACTGAATTGAACGAGAATGAATTAAATTGATTGGAAGTTGCTCTAATGTCTTTCAGCTCCTAGGTTCTGCACTTCATTTCACACCCCTGCTCATGTAAGTGTTTAGATTACAGCAAGACTATTCAAGGAACATTATTAGGTCCAGGTGACCATCCCCTTGTCTGAAGACTGCCTAATTAAATAGGTTAGTTCTGGGAACTGAGAACTTCCTGATACCTTGCAGCCAGCTAGGCTAAAAGGAGGGGTCATGTTCTCTCTCTAGTTTCAACACTTTGAAGGGCCGGAAAGTCTCAGCAAGTGAAAGTGGTTATCACGGGAGACCAGAAATACGGTCATGCTCGTTGAGACCCACCAAGCAACTTTTTGCAGTTAATAGTAAAAGCTAAAATAAGGAGCAGTGGTATCTCTTTAGGGGTGCCGTTTATTCATATTGTCCTCCTGTTTGTCAGGTCCACTGTGAAGGTCACTAGGGTAATTTAATTTCTTGGATCAGGTATTTTTGTTTATGTTTGCTTTCAGGATTGTTGGCATCCAGTGTCTCGAACAGATTTTGTCTGATGTGATGGGTAAAGCAGTGATAATTAGTTTGTTCTTTCTTTTCCATACCAATCATTTTTCACAGACACTTCTGAAGTCTCTTGCTTTCACTTCATTTTTATGGGGGATTTTAAATTTATATATGATTGCCTTTTTTTTTTAAGTAACACTGATTTACAATGTTGTTTGTGTTTTAGAGTTTTAGGCTCTCCACCTTCAAGTGTTGTTACACGCCACATCCCATACAACTTTGCTTTAAATCACAAGATCCCAAATGTCTGGCATCTGACTTTTCATTGTGTTTTCTGGAGCTAACTTAAAGTTATGGACAATGCATTGTTTTCCAGAGCATTCATCTTAAGAGTTTTCTGTGATAGTTAATAACATGTCATGAGAAAAGTTCATATTTACAAAGCATTTGTTACTTCCTTCTGCCCTTGCTAAATAATTTATTTAGTAACTATTTGTTTCTAACTCTCTTGTCTGCCAAGTTGTAGGCATATGTACATGCCAGATCCACAGATCCATAAATCCAAAATGTTAGTAATAGCGCTAAAGTAGGTTGGAGTGTGCCTTGAGTACCTAACTCTTCTGAAAGTCCTAATCCAAACTCTTTTATCCGTTTTTAAATATATTAGAACTTGTATAAAGATAAATGCAAAGTTTTCCATTCGTTCTCAACTGAATCGGTGGAATATTTAAACTAATGCTAAGCTAACAATCCTCCATGTAACCTGCCCAGGGATTTCCACATGTGGAGTAGCAGTCATGCTACAATTTGCGTCATGATGTCATAAAAGCACTTTTTTCCGTTAAGCTTCCTTTCCATCTTGAAAGATGGAATTTTTTTTTTTTTTTTTGCCTTGGCCACTAATACCTGTTTGTTTGATTTCAGTGGGACAGGCATGGATGGGAAGAAATGCAGCGTGTGGATGTTTTTGCCTCTTGTATTTACTTTGTTCACTTCAGCTGGATTGTGGATCGTGTGAGTATTCTCTTATTGATTATTTAAGAACTCAGGTGCAAAGCAGATAAAAGTGTGTCATTTCAATAATCTATGGCATATCTCTAGGAATGTATTTATAAATAACTTAAAATAGTGCTTACTAATGTATTCTTGCTAAAGTTCCCATTTTGCTTCCCTTCTTGGGCTACCCAAGTAAATAACAAGAATGAGTAATAAATTATGCAAAGCAAGTAATCAAGAATATTGATTTTGGGCCTCCCTGGTGGCGCAGCAGTTAGGTGCTGCGCTGTGGAGCTGTCAGCAGCGCGCAATGCGAGTTCGACGCCCAGCCAGGGAGAATCCCACATGGCGGGGCAGACCTCTCCTGCCTCGCCCGCTGCTCCCCTCAGCAGTGTATTTTTTTTTAAGATTTATTTTGTATTTATACATACAAGCTGGGGTACAGGCCAGAGGCGTGGGGCGGTGAGAGGGTTCACCAGAGACAGAGTGGGTAGCAGAACAGGCAGATCAGAAATACACTGCTGAGGGGAGCAGTGGGTGAGGCAGAAGAGGTCTGCCGCGCCATGTGGGATTCTCCCTGGCCAGGCGTCGAACTCACATCACCCGCTGCCGACAAGCTCCACAGCACAGCGCTTAACCGCTGTGCCACCGGGGAGGCCCTCAGCAGTATATTTCTGATATGCCTGTTCTGCTCCCCGCTCTGTCTCTGGTGAACCCTCTCGCTGCCCCACACCTCTGGCCTGTACCCCAGCTTGTATGTAGAAATAAATAAATCTTAAAAAAAAAGAATATTGATTTTATTTTGTGTTCCTGTATTCTTCCAGAAACTAACATTCTATAAACTAGTGTTATGGATTTATTATTTGCAAGATTTGTTCACTTGACACTAACATGCTAGGGATTTCATCCACAGTCCAGTTTGTGTGTGTGACTGGGTTTGGTTTGTTTGTAAAATGGATAGCATTATATTGGGAGTCTTGGCTTATGACAAAACATTCCCATACTTGCTTATTTCAAGTACTATGCACTTCAAGAAAGTTATTTTAGCACCCTGCAGTTCATTAAGAAAGACACACATACATTCCTGAAAAATTAGAAAATTTGAATTCTGAGGACTACACTAACACGGTGGAATAAAGAGGTATGGGTTATCCTCCTCCCTAAGCACTACTAAAAGGAAAATAAAACTAGAATAAAATTTGCTCAAAGAAAGACCAGAGTTTCAGCAAAAGAGAGAGGACTTTCCCACCAGGATTTTGCATTAAGGTCAGTATTTGATGGGGCGGGGAAAACAGAGCGGGCAGAGGACAGCACAGCTAGAGTGGAAGAAGTCCCAGTCAGTGGGATGCTCTGAATGCAGTTGCCAGGCAAGTATTTAGCAATTCAGACTCACATCAAAAAACAAGAAAAACTTAAAATAAAGAACCTAACTTTACAACTGAAGGAATGAGCAGAAGAAGAACAAATTAGGGCCTCCCTGGTAGAGCAAGGGGTTAAGTTTCAGCACTCTGGAAGCCACTGCAGCAGTTCAATCTCCAGCCAGCAAGCTTCCCACATGGCACAGCAGACCTCTCCTGTCTCCCCCTGCTCCTCCCCTCAGTAGTGTACTTCAGTAGCTCCACCTGTTCTGCTCCCCACTCTGTCTCTGGTGAATTCTCTCACCACCACCCCGCTCCACCCCCACTGCACCTCTGGCCTACACCCCAGCTCTTGTATGCATAAATTGAAAAAACGAAGAAGAGGAAGAACAAATGAGGGCCCTCCTGGTGGCACAGGGGGTTAAGTCACAGCACTATCAAGCTATCACCAGCCACTGTAGTGCAAGTTTGATTCCTGGCCAGGAAGCTGACCCACATGGCGCAGCAGATCTCTCCTGTCTCACCCACTGCTCCCCTCAGCAGTGTATTTCAGTAGATCCGCCTGTTCTGCTCTCCACTCTGTCTCTGGTGAATCCTCTCACCCACCCACCCCCACATCTCTGGCCTATGCCCCTGTTCTTGTATGCATAAATAAATAAAAAATAAATATTAAAAAAGTGAAACCAAAAACCAGTAGAAAGAATGAAATAATAAAAATTAGAGAGAAAAATAAATACAGCTGAAAACAAAAATATAGTCCAAAACATCAGTGAAACCAAGAGCTGGTTCTTTGATAAAATAAACAAAATTAACAAGCCCCAAGATAGGCTCACTAAGAAAAGAAGAGAGAGTTTGGTGGAGGGTGTGTGAATCTTGTGCACATTTGGAGGTGTGTAAATGTACTGTCAAATTTATATAGATGTATAAGTAATTGAAAAATTAATAAAATTTGAGAAAATATAAATAAAAAGAAAATTTGAAATCTTGTTTTAGTTTGCCCAACACTGTAATGTATTATTTCTTTATTTTCCAGTTTCCAGGTTATACTGATTGCCATTAACAAGGGCATCTTGAAAATTTACCAAATGTCATTAGTAATAATATTTGACTTTCAGAGAACTGGATGGTTTATAGGCGAGGCATTGTAGTAAGAGAGTATTTTTCCAGTTAGGAAAAAATTAATATGATTTATGTGATCTAATATAACTGAGAAACTGACTCCTTGTTTTAAAAAATCATTTTGTTTTATAAACTTTAACTCTTTTTTTCTTCATAGATACTTCATAGCTGTGGAAGATGACAAAATTTTCCCATTAAATTCAGCTGAAAGGTAATATTTCCTGGCTCATTCATGTTTATCCATAGACTTAGCAAAAACTCTGCTACAGGTGAAGTTGAACTGTCACAAATGACTGTGTCTTAAATTGAGCTTCTATATTTTTTGTTATTCAGGAAACCTGGTGTGAAACATGCTCCATATATAAGGTAAATTGGTAATTCTCTCCTAATCTGTTGAATCTTAGAAAAAGTTGGCAGGGAGCCTAAGTTCCAGTTACTATAACAAGGTTACAGAGACAGGGGTCAGAGGGGCTTATAAACAACACAAATTTGTTTCTCACAGCTCTGGTGGCTGAAAGGCCAAGATCAGGATGCTCCGTGGTTGGATTCTAGTGAGGACCCTCTTCTGGGTTAGGTGGCTGTCTTCTCCTTGTATCCTCACAGATCAGGAAGAGGATGAGAGAGCTCTGGGGGAGGAGGACCCCTTTTATAAAGGCACAATCCCTTCATGAGGTTGCCACCCTCATGACCTAATCACCTCCCAAAGGCCTCACCTCCTCAAATCATTGCAAATTATTTCAAAATATAACTTTTGAGGAGACACAAACACTCAGTTCATTGCAGAAGGTTATAGATTTTAATACAAAAATAATAAAATATTAAATATTTTTCAAGTATTGCAGGTGATGACCCTCCTGCAAGCTGCGTCTTTAGTCAAGTCATGAACATGGCGGCTTTCCTAGGTGAGAAGAATGCAGAGAATGTTTCATGTGCTTGCTCCATTTCTTTTTTATTTTAAATTCTCTCAAACCCACATCAAAAGCATGGTAGACTTAGTTGATAGTTTGTCAGGTCAATATACTGAAAGCAGCTTTTTGTTGTTAGGGTCTTTTTTCTCATAATTTTTTTATATTCATTCTGTTTACTGTATATTTTCTCTTCCATACTATCTCTGTCATTTCAGTCTTTTTTTTATTTCTTTTGCTGCATGAAATGATATATTTCATGTGCCATAAAATCCTGCATGTAACATAACATTGTGTAGGATGTTTGCTTTAAAAAGAATGCCATATTCCTTCCTTGGAGAGAATGAGAAAACATATAGGCACTGTGATAAATATTTTTCTCTCTTTTTTTTTTTTACTGAGGTAACATTGGTTTACAACACTGTATATAATTCAGGGGACTACGTTTGCACCTCCTCAGATGTATGTCACACCAAGAGCCCCACAGTCCTTTACCCTAGACCATTGGGTCCCCTCCCCACTTTTGTCTCTCCCCCCCCCCCTACCTAAAGCACAGGTTTTTATCTGTGATAAATATTGATGTGTGTAGATATTGTCTTTGAATTTAAAGGTCAGCATTAACATTAGGGGGATCTCTCCCACTGTCTTTCAAAGGGTAAACTAACTTCATGGGCATGCTTTGGGGGGTGAGCAGTGACAGCTAAGTTTTTCAACAGTGGTTTTCTGAAAATGGTTCTTTAGATGTTGAGACTTGCAATGCAAGTAAGAGTTAACAATGGTGTTATTACTGAGGGAACGTTCAGTCATTGTGGCACGGATCCCAAAGAGGTGACCTGTTATTTCTTCTACCTGTAACTTCTCCCAAGAGAATTCTTACTCACTCTTACATGTCTTTTTCAATGTCTGCTCCAGGGTAGGAGAAGGCCCTTAGAACTGGAAAATCAAGGGAGATGGTTGTTCCAACATGTAACACAGGCAGGATCTTAGGTGTTCAAATGTTCAAAATGTGAGAAACCGAAGAACTTTCCCTGTCAGGCCCAGGAGGCCTCTCTTAAACCTGTGAGGTACACAGAGGAGACACTGGAGTGCTTCACTGCAGTGAAAAGGTTTCTCCCTGGATCTATCAGTACTTGAGTCCAAGCCTTCCCCTACCGAGGCTTCCAAAGCATATCCTACTCTCCTCACAGGAAGTGCTGGAAAGCACCGGCTGCTACGCCAGCACTCAGGAGAAGGTGCGATACATTCTGCACTGGGGGGTTACTAAGTCTTTAAAGACATTCTTCTCTTCAGGCCCTTGGCAGGCAGGATCTCACATCTCAAATATTCTCAGGTCTGAAGAAGGAGGGTCTTAGAGCTGGGAGTGAGCACCTGGTTACAAGGTCTGGCCCTGCTCATTTCAAGTTTTGTCTTCACTTCCTTCAGTCTTAGAACTGCCAGGAGCTTTTCACTTGCTCTTTTGCCCAACTCTTGACACCCTCTTCAGAAAAGTTCTAATAAGCTTATTTATAGCAAGACATAAATGACTAGGAGATATTTGTATTTAATAGAGCACACAATTCAAGGAGTGAATTTTTAATTGCAGGGACAGGATCCTTTCCCAGACCCTCTGCCCTCACACCACATGAGCCTGTGGTTAGCACTTACTCAGATGATCATACCTGTGGTTGCAATAATAACAATAATTAATGACAGTCATTAATATTGTAGGCACAATGTTGAGTACTTTGCAAATACTAACTCATTTAATCACAATATCCAAGTTGTTGCCCTTCTAGAAAGCTGTCACAAGCTGTCTGCCCTTCTCTGGGTTTTAAAGAAACCAGTAAATGTGTCAGAAGCCATGTATATTGTTTCCTTCATATTCTTAAGACAAATTGTTATTTCCCAGTAGCCTTTCATGTCTAATCTAAAAAAATACTAATTTGCATAGCTCACAAATTTATCCAGTTATAAAGCTTATGATTAACTAATTATGAAAGCATTTCTAAGAGCAAAGTAATGAAAACTTTGCTTCAGATGACATTTGTCATCATCTGATTTCACCAGTCCTCCCCTGGTTCCCCCAAGAAGCAATTAAGCTTTTACTAGCTCTTGCTCTAAGGTATTACAACATCCAGTGTTTATTATCTTTCATCATTTTTAGTGCCATATGGAAGACACAAAACTGATTAAGATTAGTATTCAGTGGGAGTATACCAACAATTATTTAGTTTTCAACTCAAGTAGTAAAGAAGAATCCATTTACTAATGAGTCTTGCTCTACAACGTGGATGCTTTCACCTCCCTGGGGCTGCCCTGCCAACTTCAGACTATCACTGTAGATGGCATAACTAACTGACTTTAAGAAACATTCTAGACTTCCAAAAAGTTACTGCTTTTTGGCAGCTGTTAAGCTTATAATTTATAATCTCCATATGAATCGAGGTAGCATTTATTATAATTAGTTAGCAAAGATCTTTTATCTTTTTGACAGGTGAATCAAAGGTTGAATGTGGAATTATTTGCTTTATAGAATTAGTTGTGCTCTTTTTCCTGAATTTCACTTTTATTTTTCCTGAGAGGTGGTGTGGTGGGGAGGAAGACTTAAGAGAAATTTCTTGAAAGGAATATTGTTTTCTGCCTTGGAGAGGTTGTGAGAATAAAGCTAATGGCTGAATGATTTCAGTCACCTGAATGATTTCAGTCACACTCCCCCTCCTTCACCCAAAACATCTCAATTGTCCTATTCTACTGCAGTCATAAATAGGAATTACTGACTTATAAATAGTAAAGAGGGGTTTTGAAAATCTTTTCTAATGGGGCCTCCCCAGTGGCATTGGGGTTAATCTCAGCACTATCACTGCTGCAGCCTGAGTTAGATCCCCTGCTAGGAGCTAACCCACATATGGCTCAGCAGACCTCTCCTGTTCCCCCTCAGCTGCTCCCCTCAGCAGTGTATTTCAGTAGATCTGCCTGTTCTGCTCCCCACTCTGTCTCTGGTGCAGCCTCTCACCTCTGGCTTACACCCCAGTTCTTCTATGCAAAATAAAATAAATCTTTTTTTTTTTTTTAAAATTCTTCTTTAAAATTGTTAGTACTAAAATTTTAATGCAACTAAAACATATATCTGTTGATCAGAATGTTAATATTATCAAAATTGGTTAAAATATGTAAAGATGGCTTTGAAAGTGCTCAACTGCCTAGAAGTTTGTTTTTTTCAAGAAAATACAATTAAATCACTAATTTGGTTGAAAATGGGTTTCATAACAGATAGTTTGAGTTAACCTCCGGTTAAGCCTGTTAATAAAACTGTTAAAGGACCAGAATCTTTATTATTCCCAGAACCTTAAAAACTCGACTGGAATCTCTCTTAGAAGGAAAGTCTCCCTAGTCTGAGTTGATTAGTAACGGAGTTAAAGTTAAAAGGGCCAAGCATGGGGGCCCTCCCCGGTGGCGCAGCGGTTAAGCGCTGCGCTGTGGAGCTGTCGGCAGCGGCGACGCGAGTTCGACGCCCGGCCGGGGAGAATCCCACATGGCGTGGCAGACCTCTCCTGCCTCGCCCGCTGCTCCCCTCAGCAGTGTGTTTCTGATCTGCCTGTGCTGCTTCCCACTCTGTTCCTGGTGAACCCTCTCGC
>PVIJ01013124.1:0-46490 GCA_004024925.1 Scalopus aquaticus | reverse complement strand
ACATGGATGGAATTAGAGGGAATCATACTCAGTGAAATAAGCCAGAAAGAAAAAGAAAAATATCGAATGGTTTCACTTATAACAGGACTATAGGGAGGCCGGGTGGGAGAGAGACACTCAGTGGTGGGGGAGGGGGGAGGGGAGGATAAGGGCACAAAATGCAAGAGAGGAGAATACAGGGGACCATGGAGATGGATCACGGGTGAATTGGTGGTGGGCTGCCCAGGGGGAATACAAAATGTAAAAGACACAAATAACAATAAAAAAAAAAATGGGAAAAAAAAAAACATACAGACTAAAAGCAATAAGGAAATTCACATGTTCTTAAATCAATAAAGTTATGTCATTTTTTTCCATCTCAGCATAAAGGACAGCTATAACAACAACTTCAAATCACTTCACTTGCTACCATTTCTCATTGGTGAACTTTTATTTTCTGAGGATTAAAAGAAGTTTCTATTTATTTAGAATCAAACAAACAACAAAATGAACACTTTTTTATCAATAATTAGAATGTACTTGTAAAGACAAAGTTTAAAATTGTTAAGAACACTATGTAAACATTATCAAGGGATTTCAAGTACCCTAGATTTGTTGAATTTGGTCTAAAAAGAAGCCTAGCTATTAATTTACTGAAAGTCAGACTTAAAGCTGCATTGCCAAGAATATGGTCAAACATATTTCTTTTAAAAAGAAAAAATATATGCATAATAACAGTAATCTCTGACTATCAGCAGAAGTCAAACCTGTTACACTGTCAAAACCAGCAAATTGTTAAAAGCATTATAGTCCATTGTTTGTGAAAACTAAAGGCTATATACACTGAGGTTTATAGTAGAATGAAAATGTTTCCCTGTACTGATTACAACATCAGAAGCTACATGTTCATCTAAGTCAAAGACCACAGAAGACAGCTTAAGACAGGTTAGAGACCACCTGCTTCCTATGTACTAATGTGGGGGTGTAGTGAGAGCCTGCAGATAGGACTTTGTTAGTTCAATGTATTCGTCTATAGATCTAAAATATAATAGAACTTATTTAGGAAACAGAAACAAAATCAAAATGTTTGTTTAGTGACTAAAAATCTTCAAGAATGAGACTAATATCCTTTTGACTCTTCTCAATACTACAGACACTTTAGCTAAATAATATCTAACAAAGTTCAACTCTACTGTCAAACTGCAAATTATGTTTCACATAAACTTCCTATTATTCTGGACTCAGGCAAATCAGCTTTTGTTTTACTTGGTGAGTAATGAAATCCAATTTAACACATTTTTCTTACTTGCAGTTTCTTTACTCTCTTGTATCATCAAAAACTCAAACTAACCGGAGAGATAGAAGTCTTTATAGTTCCACTTAAATCAAAAGATTGGCATGAGTATAATGAATGTAGCTATTTTATACTTCTAATTTACTGTAAAGTACTAAAAACACATTCCTAAACATTCTTCCTAAAAAGCAAAATACTGTATTAACTTAAAGACTTAGACTATTTCCAAGAACTGAGTATTTACAGTAGTAAAAACATTTAATAATCAGTGCTAGTGATATAATTTTTTCATAACTTTTTCAAGAAATCTCAAAAACTTATAAAAAATGTATATAATGAAAGTTAACTTTTCCCCTTGTTGAGATACTTTCTAACCTTGTTTCATATACTAATATACAGTAAGTCAAATTTATATAGGATCAATTCAAGAAAAATTGTATGAAAATAATTTGCAATTTAAAGTACACCAGTAATGCTCTTCTCAGTGTCATTACAGTACTAGCCCAGGAAATAAAATGATAATAGGGTAGTTACTAGATAAACTGCAGTTGCTCAAGGAAAGAGTATATAGTTGTGTATGTTGATATGCCATTATTACTGTTGGCCTGCACATGTAGTTCTTATAAAAATAGAAGGGAAAGAAGGTGAGAAGACTTAATTTGGCTGTTATAATTTTTTCTTAAAGTAGGACTATATGAACAACTAAAATGAAATGAAGAAATTATGTAAGCAGCCAAATTAAAGTCTTTTCACCTTGGCATGTTTCTTTTTGGAATCAGATAATGAAATGTGAGAAAAGTGCAATACACCAAGGTCCTTGGTTGGATCCTGGATCAAAAAAGAAAAAAAAAATTGATATATGGGACATTGTTAGGACAAGTGGAGAAATTTAAATATGATCTACATATTAAGTAATAATCATATCATTAAATTTCTTGAGTATAACCATAGTATTGAGGTTATATATAAGAGAAAGTCCTTTTTTCTTAGGAATTATTTGTTGAAGTACTTCTTGGTGAGATAACACTATTTACAATTTACTTTCAAGTGATTCAGAAACAAAAGATGTGTATATAAATATATAGTAGAGAGAAGAGGTGAAGTAAGTATGGCAAAAAAAAAAAAACAGTGATCTAGGCATGGATATGGATATTCATTGTATTATTTCTCTAAATTTTAGGTTTGAATTTTTAATTAATTAGGGGGAAAAGAAGGGAGCATATATGTAAGTACTTGCAGCTATATCATAAACATGACAAATCCACTCGAGGGAAACTTAATAAACAAACAGCAATGGAAAGGAAACCGGAAGGGGGTGGGGTATGGGTATAGGTCAGAGATTCTTCGTTGTATGTTGTACTGTACCTTAAATTTTTTTAGCCATGTAAATATTTCACATATTCAAGAAACAAAAAATTTTTAAAGGAAAAATGTTTATTGAAGCTATGTCAAAATAAAAATATTTTTAAAGTTCCAGAAAAAGGACAGAATCAGTTATAGTGAGATCATATTGGTTTTCTGAAGTTTCCAGAGAAATATTTAGGTAGGAAAGAATTATCTAACATTTAAATCTATGATTTTCTTTTTTAAATCTTGGTGAAAGCTATATCAAAAATCACTGGACTAGGCAGAGGGACAAGCAGATTTTTCTTCCCTCATCCACACCAAGTAGCTATGGATCACCAGTTAAGAACAGAATATCCTGATGGAAAGGTTGAAATGTAAATGAGTGGAAGAGAAAAAAAAGACTGGGAATTTACATAGCATGTCTACAGCTTGGTCCATCATACTGCTAGACTTGTACCATTACTTAAAATGCCCAAAAACTTGTCAACAGCATCCTGGTACTGCTTACTATGAAGTAAAAATGCTTTGTTCCCAATACCTACCTGAGTGCCCTCCGCTCTGGAAAATCAAGGTCATAACTTTGCATAGAGTCATTGCAAGAGTCCCTGGAACTGCCCTGGAGTAGCAGCTGCTGTGGCAATTGCAGAGGCACAGGGAACTGGTGCACAGAAGCATTAGGTTGAGAAGTTGTATGGTAAGGAGGTGGGATGCTATTGCTGGTCTCACTGCGATAGTCACTATCTCTGTCATCCACGGCACTATCAGCATCTTCGAAAGCTGTGGAATAAGCACAGTAAATCAAAACACTCCAGTTTTATTTAGTTCTTCAAAAATTTTTCTGCTTCTGATAAGGTAAGCCACTAGCCTGGATCTTGAGAACAAAAGCAAACTAAATTGCACTTGAGCCCAGTGACCTCAAAGCCATGTGCAGAACTGTCTCAATTAATACATACCTGTCTCTATTTTCAAAAGAGATAAGGCATTTGGATTAATTTTAGTGCTAATTCTTAAATGAGTTCCAAGTTGCATTTTCCCCAATGCATAATTCTTTGGAATTCTGATACTCTAGCTATTATAACCTTAATGAAAACATGGGTTTAGATTTAATAAACAGATACTGGCCTTCTATTATCAAAAGAGGATGGAAAGGGAAAACGTTTTTCTGTATCTTAGAAAAAAGAAATATTTGTTTAAAGTTAGCTTGGTGTGTTCAGACTTTAAAATACATAGTTGAACCTAAAAAGCAGGGCCAATATGAGAAGTTGATCCAGAAAATCTGAAAGGTCAAAGCCAAGGCTTAGAAGCCATGTCAAAAGCGCTTGATGCAGCTGAGAACAGCAGCAGGCCTAATGCCTTGCTGTAACATTGCTCTTTGTTTTTGTTTTTGAACAATTCCTGTCAATCACCTAACCCTGGACACAGAACGCCCATTCAAAGTATGGGCTGAAGGAGAACAGTAAAACAAATCACTGCCAATAGAATCTTGCTGACAATGCGGTCAAATTTATCTAATAGCAGGGACTACCGTTCACAGCATTATTTCTGCTTTTCAGGCCAGGATCATACTGACTACACTTTTATTCTTAATTTTAGCTAAACTGACCATAGTTACCAATCCCACTCCAAGCAAAAATTAAAAATGTGCAAAACTGTGCTTGAAAAGGGCATTCAACTTAATAGTGTTTTATAGATTATTTTATAGAGATTTCTGATACCGTTCCCATATGTGTATTATTAACAAGGTCCCATATCTCCTTACTTGCCAAGTTCCTATTGGCTCACAACAAGGAAAAAGAACATTCACCATCCTTAAAAAAAAAAAAAGGTACTTTACCAGATGATGGACTGACTCTTCATATCAGGAGTAGTTTTAAAAGATAATCTTGGTAATAATGTGGGCAGCAGAAACCTCCTGAGGCCATATAATTACTCATGTAAAGTATGAGCTTTACATGCATGGAAATAAGAAAATATTAAAGTACTAGAAAAAAAAATCTAGATAAAACTGTCCTTCTTGGGAACAAATGGAAGGTAAGATTGGGAAATGACCCACTGGAGTCTATATGAGACAACCTGGTAGATAATAATTCTACTAAAAGAGACAGAGGGCACAAACATGTGGATTTTACAAGCAAGAAAGAAAATTTAAACATGGGATTCCAGACAAGAATTGTGGTTATACGTGGGATTAGGAATAAAAGATTTTATGAGATTTAATCATTTGAATTTACAACAACAGTGCCTAGGTTAGGAGTAAGGGTAAGAAGATCTAATGATTTTTTTCCCATTTGAGTTTATGACAAAATGTGAAAAGGGGAGTGATCAGAATTCCGGGGGCAAGGGGCAGGAGATGGGAGGTGGAAATCAATATAATAAAGATGGTAACCTCAAATGGTCAAGGACAGTATCAGTAACACTTGCCAATAAAGCAAAGGTGCACACAGTAAAGATTGAAAACAAAAGCAAACAACAGGACATGCGCAGCATTCTGCTTACTAAGTTTTTTTAACACAATGAAGAAAAAGAGACTTCGGAGGCACTGGTTTTATACCTTTATGCATTTGTTGTTCTAAAGACCTAAAAGAAAGGATCAGGGTACAAAACCCAGTATGCCTTTCAGAAGAAATTCTTTCTTATTCCACAAAAGGATTGTGAAGAAATCAGAGCTGGGTTATTCATGCATGCAGATGAGGAGGCAAAGGCAACAAAAGAGACAAAACCAAAAGTCAACTCCAGCAGGAAGGTTTTACCACATAACCCAAAGGAAAAAAATGAGTCTCCACAGAGGGAGCAAAGATAGACAATTCTGTTGCTTATGAGGTCAGAAAAGGGCAGTTAATCAGAATGAGGAGCCCACGATCCGGAGACAGAAACTGCACGGATGGGTCCTTAGTTTCTCATTGCATCTGACCCACTACTTCTAAGTAATGCTCTACTTTTTCATTTTGCTAGGCTAATGGGAGGAATATTCTAAAACTTCCCTAAAGGCTGACAAAATTTCTATACTAAAGAAACAAAGGACAAATATTAAGAAACACAGTGTCTATGGAGAGAGGAAGTTGAGGATAGGACATGAAAGATAGAAAGGAACACGAAAGACAAGGAAGTCAGAAGAGACAAAGGAAAGAAACAGGAAAAAAAGGCAGGGAGAAAGAAGGTAAAGGCACCAGATTTTCTTCTTTCCCCACCCAACCCTCAATTTCCTTCGAAAGTAAACTTCCTGGCACCACCCAAGATGATTTAGAACCTTCAAAAGGAAATTAAGCAAAAAACAAAATTAAAAACTTGAAGGAAAGAATTGTGCTATTAGTGTGACAGTGACAATCTCTTTTTTACTGGCTCTATTCTCTACCCCACAACACTAGTTCAGCTAGGACAGAAAATTCCAGCTTCAAAAGAGAAGCTAAGTGCAGGTTTTGCTACTCAGTCTAAGGAGGGACTAATGAACTAGTTTGAGGGCAAAAGTTGAGAGCCCCTGGTTCTCTATTTGAATGATGATGAACATTAAATGGCTGAGAAAATTTACTCATTTACGTATTTATTGAGTGCCTACAAACAGCCTAGGTAAGAGAAAATAGACAGAAATAAAAATGAAGTATCATGAGAACTGTACAAACTAAATGCTGTATGAATTGAAAATAAGATTATTTTCTGTTAGGGTAAGCAAGGAGCTTTAGGAAGGAGATGGTTTTGGAAAAACTGGTGGGTTTTCAATAGGTGAAGATTGGAGAGGGAGGAGAAATACCTTCTAGAATCTGGATAAAAACAATGTCATGATTCAATTCTAGGAAAGACTATGTACTTTTGAGAAATATTTTGTTGCTCATTTGGCAGATACATGGAAGAGAAGATAAACCTGGAAAAGCAGGCTGGGAAAGTAATCTGGGTCAAAAACCTAATCTGTGCCCCAGACACAGAGGAAGGACACAAACGAAGTTGAATGAAATACTTAACAATGAGACTGACAAGTGTGTTCCCAGATTGAGTCCCTGAATTTAAATCCAGAGTACAGTTAAAATTTTATCAGCTAAAAGAACAGGAGAGAATTCAAACCTTTTCCCCACCAAGGCTCACTTTTTTCTACGTAAAAAGTAAGTTATCTGAGCTCTCTTAGGCTGCCTTTGAGTAGTTCCCTAGAGGAAATACTAAGGATTCAAATCACAGAAATTCAAATCAAAAGAAATTCAAGTGACCAGATAAAATTTGGCCTCTCTTAGCAGAAGTTGGCTACCTAATCACAGGGACTTAATCAGATTACCAGTCACATGGTTAACACAGCCAGTAATTTCCCCCTCAGACTGTTTCTTGCTGGCAAGGACTGGCCGCCCACTCTCTCAATTTAGAACCAAGTTAGCCTCCAGCCTAGCTGAGCTACTTTAAGGAAAGCCAAACCATGTCTTCGGCCTCTTGTTCACATCAGAAAACCAATGATCTTCCCAGACTGAATCTTCTCCTAGTCAGTGCACTCCTGAGCCAAGAGATCAAAGGAGATTTCCTACACTAGAAAGTTGATGGTACTGCTCATTTCTGGGGAATAATAATCAGGAGATCCTGTCAGGGTTAAAATTGGGAATTTGGCTTAAAATTTATCAGATACACACATATAGGAATTCTTCAAGTAACCAGTATGAAAAGATATAACATTCTATTACAGGTAATTGTCTCCTGAGAGAAATAGGGGAGGAGAAATTATATAAGGGGAATGAAAAAAATATATATATATGTATACATATATGGGAAATGAAATTATGTAAGCTTGTATGCATGAATATCCAGCTTCACAGTTCAGAGGGAATATGTTAAAGGGTAGGATGAAGAATGTTATAAGGTATTTAAATTCTTACGTACTCTGTTGCTCTCCCCAGCCCAAATAGGTCCAGGGGCCTAAGAAAACCGCCAAGTGGTAGCAAAGAAGAAAAGTGAGAGACAATTTTAGGAAGATTTCAAATATCATTTCCCCATCTGACCAGTTATTAATGCCTTACCTTACATGAGTCTACCCTATTGTATTCCATTAATTTTACATAACATGTAAAGAGGATCTGCCTTCTACTGAGCATAAAACTACAAAGTTCTCTTGCTCTCTCCTAATCACTACATAGAACAAAAAACCTACAAAAACAGAAAACACAACAAACTGTATCCATACTCTTTTAAACCTCTTCTGACCTGAGTCTTTCTCAGAACATCATCCTTTAGGCGCTAATATACCTTCTCTTATTCAAAATGAAAACATTTTACTTCCTGTCCCTGAGAAATCCTTCCTACTCTCTGTGTTCACCAAACCTAAGCATACTACAGTATATTCATGAGAAGCTCAGTCCTAACACAGTGGGAAAGAGCAATTCTCTTGTCTGAGAGTGAAGATATCCAATTTTGCTGCTATCTATTGAAAATTAAAAGGTTAAAAAAATGGCCTGAATCTCTAATTTTTTAATATGCAATAAAGCACTATAGCCTCTTAAAAAAAAGTACTATGGGGCCTCCCTGGTGGCGCAGCGGTTAAGCGCTGCGCTGTGGAGCTGTCGGCAGCGGCAACGCGAGTTCGACGCCCGGCCAGGGAGAATCCCACATGGTGGGGCAGACCTCTCCTGCCTCGCCCGCTGCTCCCCTCAGCAGTGTATTTCTGATCTGCCTGTTCTGCTACCCGCGCTGTCTCTGGTGAACCCTCTCGCCGCCCCACGCCTCTGGCCTGTACCCCAGATTGTATGTAAAAAAAATAATAAAAAAATAAATCTTTAAAAAAAAAAAAAAGTACTATGTAGCCTCAAAGACAGTCACATATTTTGGAACTGCCTATAAAACTAAAATAGAAGTATTATAATATCATAAAAAAATTACATAAAGTAAAATCAATAATAAAACAGAATCTTTGAATTACAAGGAAAAAACTGAAAGCATATTCTATTCATTTTTCAAAATCAAGACTTTAATATTAAATTTAAATCCTTTCCCATACCTTAAATGAATTTGAGGCAACCAATGTGAGAAAGAAAAATCACTAAAAATAGGCTTTTATACTAAGAAACAAGGGGGTAATTTAGCTTCATAGTTAAGAATATGGGTATTGAAACATCACCCTTAGTGATGTCTTTGTGGCTGCTAATCTAATGGCAAGGGAAACAAAAGCAAAAAAAAAAAAAAACAGCAAACAAATGGGAATGCAGCAAATTAAAAAGCTTCTGCACAGTAAAAAAAGTTATCATCAAAATGAAAAGGCATTTTCATGCCTTCTTCCATGCCTGAATGGGAGAAGATATTTGCAAATCATACATCAGACAAGGAGTCAATATCCAAAAAAAAAAAAAAAAAAAACTCAACAACAACAGACTGATTAAAAAATGGTCTGAGGATCTTAACAGACACTTCTCCAAAGAAGACATACAGATGTCCAATAGGGACACAAAAAGATGCTTTGTTTCTTATTATTTGGAAAACACTAACCAAAAACAATGAGTTATCATCTTACATCTGTGAGGTGGCTATTAACCAAAAAATAAGAAACAAGTATTGCAGAGGATGTGGAGAAAAGGAATCCTTGTACACTTTTGGTGGGAATACAAATTGATGCAGTCATTATGGAAAACAGTATGGAGATTCCTCAAAATACTAAAAATAGAAATTTCATATGATCCAGTTATCCCTCTGGGTATTTACCAAAGAAAATGAAGATTTAAAGAGAGATGCATACCCTTCGTGTTCATCTCAACAATATTTACAATAGCCAAAGATTAGAAACAACTTAACTGTCAAAAATACATAAATAAATAACAAAAAAAGGAAACAAATGCCCATCATCAGATGACTGGATTAAAAAAAATATATGTGGTGTATAAAAACAATGAAAAATATTTAGTTATATGTACTATATATAGTTTTATATATGTATGTGTGTATGTGCGTGTGTGTGTGTGTGTGTGTGTGTATAAAAAAACATCAAATGGTTTCACTTATAGGTGGAATATAGGGGAACCAAATAAGCAATCAGGGGGAAAAATAACAATAATAATAATCAAAAACAAAACTAGCAGGCAACCATGAATCAGAGATAGTCTGTGAGGGAGGGGGAGGAAAAGGGATCAAAACATGGGAGAGAAGAGCACAGGGACTCTGTGGGATGTAATCCTGCCATTTCCACCAACATGGGTGGACATAGAGGGTATTATGTTTAGTGAATCAGCTCTTCGTTAATAAATCAGTGGCAGAAAGATCAGCACATTCTAAGGTCCTAATGGCGGCTGAGGGAGGTCAATGTCTGGGTTTAGAAAGCCCTCAGAGTTCTGAGGATGTGACTCCCTCGAAAGTTTGTCATAAGACTCAAAATTCGAAACAACCCAAATACCCCAAAATAGATGACCGGATTGAGAAGATGTGGTTTATACATACAATGGAATACTATTCAGCACTCAAAAAAGATAAACTCATGACATTCGCAGCAACAATGATGGAGCTAGAAGGATCATGCTCAGTGAAATAAGCCAGAAGGAAAAAGAGAAATATCAAATGGGGGCCTCCCTGGTGGAGCAGCGGTTGGGCGCTGCCCTGTGGAGCTGTTCGCAGCGGTAATGCGAGTTCAACACCTAGCCGGGGAGATTCCCACATGGCCCAGCAGACCTCTCCTGCCTCACCTGCTGCTCCCCTCACTCAGCAGTGTATTTCCATCAATCTGCCTGTTCTGCTCCCCACTCTGTCTGGTGAACCCTCTCGCCGCTCCCCGCCTCTGGCCTGTACCCCAGCTTGTATGCATAAATAAATAAAACTTTAAAAAAAAAACATCAAATGGTTTCACTTATAGGTGGAATATAGGGGAACCAAATAAGCAATCTGGGGGAAAAATAACAATAATAATAATCAAAAACAAAACTAGCAGGCAACCATGAATCAGAGATATTCTGTGAGGGAGGGGGAGGAAAAGGGATCAAAACATGGGAGAGAAGAGCACAGGGACTATGATAATGGTTCACAGGTGAATTGGTGGTGGGAATTTTACAGGAAATACACAGTGATGTCAAAGATATAAATTAAAAAGTTAATTAATTTTAAAAAAGATTCAAAATTCTAGAAGCATTAAATGTTATCAATGCCGACTGGTTTCATTACTGAGTTACCCGCCCCAATCCTGGGACTACGGGACTACTACTATTCAGTGACAGGCTGCTTAATTTAAGTATACACTGAGAGTTAGTTTTCTTTGTATGTACTTACCTTCCTACCATCTACATCTCTTCTTCTCACCCCTCGAAAAGGATGCATTAATTTAGTGTGAAACTTCAAAGTTTTAATAATTTACTTAACTTTCTAATCATGAGGGAGAGGAGATTTAAAAGAAAATTCTCCCAGGCTATATATCACAGTTGCCATAGCAACTGCTAGAGGGTAATTATCTTGTTTCTTTTCAAAAGAAAACTGAAAAATAATCACATGGAACTTCAGAATATGTCTATCAACCTAGACTGCTCCAGGCAAATGAGAATGTTATTTCTCACTGGATGGGCGTAAAGGAGCCTCTTCTTGCAGAGTACTGCCTCATCCTTAAATGACTCACAGCACTGAAGAGCAGCTTCTTATGCATAGTAAGTGCTCAATAAAGATCTATTATGTGAATAAATCAGATGAATGATATAATCCTATTTACTGGATCCATTCCTCATCCATGAAAATAACATTTATGTTCTCCCCTATTTTCACCACTTTAGCCTAATAATGGTGAAGGAAAACAACACGGTTAATTAAGCAAATTTCCTTCACCACTCCAAAAATGCACTAAAACATTTCATTAGCAGTAGAACAATTACTGAGGATAGTTTTGCTTGGCCTAATGACCAAGAGAAGGAAGGGGAAGGAATGTTCCAGGAAAAGGAAATTACATATTCAAAGGTGTGTTTTGTGAATAGAAATTGTTCCAGCATATCTGAAAGAGAGGCTACAGGGTTATGAAAGAACTTGATCACAGGGGGTGTTAAGTAATGTTTACAAATTTCACAATGTTAGGAATTTGAAATTATCTGGAGGGTAATACAGAGCTATTACAGCTTTTGGGCAAGGGAGAGGCAGGACAGGCTTGCCATTTTAGAATGAGGACAGTGACACAGTGTATCCAATGCCTGGCAGGTGAAGGGGAGCAAAGACTGGTGTCACAGAGGCCGGTAATGAAACTACTGCAGTGACCTGATGAGGAATGAAACTAGGGAAATGGCAGGGGGGTGTATACATTTATGGCTATTTTAGAGGTAATATTAATAGGGTTTAATAAATTGAATGTGGATAGTAAGGAGAATAAGGACTAAATAATATTCCCTAGGTCTTGAGTTTAAGCTCCTGGGTGGTTTTGACAGTATTCATCAAGGAGAGAAATAGAAAATAGGGGCAGATTAAAGGAGATGAAGAATTCAGGGTTTGAGATCCTGATTTTGAGGTATCTAGAAGACATGTCAAATGACTACATCTGGTCGATAGACAGCTGGCTAGATGGTTGTGTGGTTCAGGAAAGGGTGTGGAGCTGAAGACTTGAAAATGTTCAGAAGACATGGAAGTTCTCGGTTTCTATGAAGGTAGGTCCTTTGTGCTCTGGTCCTTGATGTACTCTCAATATCTAAATAGCACTTGGCACAAAGTAGAAGTTCAACAAGTATTTATAAATGAATAGTTAAAAATTAAAATGTAAGTAAATAAGAACAATGAAGCAAGCAGGATAAGAAGAAAAAAGAAAGACTAAATGAAGGGGGAGGGGGAAGGGAGGGTAGCAATGGACAGCTACATTTGAAAAGCAGATAGAAATTTTTTTAAAAGGAGAATTGAAAATACAAAGTGTCTGTGAGGCTATGGAGCACCTGGAACTCTCTCATATATCACTGGCAAGAATGAAAAGTGGTAGGAAACAGTCTGGACACTGGAAACAGGACACTGGAAAACAGTCTGGGCACTTCTTAAAAAATGTACACATACTATACAACCTAGCAATCCCCCTAATGAATATTTACTCAAGAGAAAGAAAAACATTCACACAAATGCCTGCTCATGATTGTTTACAATTGCTATATTCATAATCACTAAAAACTGGAAATATAAATGTCCTTCAAATGATGGATAAACTATAGCATATCTGTACTATAGAATACTATTTAGGAGTAAAAAGAAATGAACTACTGACACACATAGATGAATCCCAAATGCATTATAAGTGAAACAAGAGAGATCCAAGACACTATATACTTTATGGTTCCATTTATATGAGTTTCTGGAAAAGACAGTATTATAGGAATAGAAAACAGATGAGAGCTTGTCATGAGCCAGGAGTGGTTGAGAACTAGGAAACTTATTCCAGCGGAAAACAAAGCAAAAGAAGTCGAGAATAGTCTACCCAAACATTCTGTCTGCATTGAGATGACCGATTCAACAACTTGCTGCAGGGTTTTGCGAAACAAGCATAGATTGCTTTTTGTCTAGTGTCTACAAACTTTCTTGAGAATATTAGGGCAGAAAACTATAAGGAACTAGTACAAGACAGGCTGATACAGTATCAGAAACTTGGCTGCAATATGTCTCTAAAGATCCACTTTCTTCATTCCCATCTGGATTTCTTCCCTGAAAACTATGGTATGGTTAGTGATGAACATGGTGAATGTTTTTATCAAGATATCCCATCGATGGAACAAAGTTACCAGGAAAAATGGTCCATTACAATGCTGGCTGACTACTGCTGGACACTCCCCAGAGATGCTCCTGAACAGCTGTACAAGAGGCAAGCAAAGAAATCTAAGTAGTCTATGACTTGATTTTTTACAGGTATTAACCGTAGGCCTATTACTATTGGCATGCATTTCGTGATGTAAACATCTATTTATTGCAGATTACAAAAAAACTAGAGCCAAAATTAGAATTTGACTGCCATATTCATGTTACGCACATATAAACTGATAGAAAATGATTGATTTTATTTCAGTAACATGACTTTTGTAAAAATTTGTTGACCAGTGATTGGCATGCAGTTTGTGATGTAAACATCAATTTATTGGAGATTACAAAAAAAACTAGAGCCAAAATTAGAATTTAACTGTCATATTCATGTTGAGCACATACAAATTGATAGGAAATGATTAATTTTATTTCAGTGATATGACTTCTGTAAAAATTTGTTGACCAGTGTAATCAATTAACAGCCCAGCAGTGGTCAATTTTTCCATAACAATGAAATGAGAGGATACTTGAACCCCAAACTCCAAGTGAAAAGCCATCTGTGCAGGCAGTGACAGGACTCATTTATCAATTACTGAATTGTAGTAATTACCTGTTAGCGCATAAAGGACAATAAAGCCAAACATGAGAAATTATTCCCTTCCCTCTTTCCGGACAGATTAGGTAAGTACCACAGAACTTCTCTTTCGATGGAAAATAGTAAAGAACCTATAATTAAGACAAGCACTTAAACTTAACACAGGTGAATGATTTAAACTATTAACCAAACTTCCTTCTGAATATAGATATAAAAATCCAGCATAAAATATAATGCAAGCAAACCAAGTCTAGCATTACATTAAAAGAAGAATTTACCATAATGAAGTAGGGCATATTACAGGAAGTCAAAGGTGACTTATTAACAGAAACCAATTAATGCATTCATCACATTAATAAGTCAAAGGAGTAAGAAAAGGAAACTCATATACAGTTGAGGGGAATGTAAATGGTACAGTCACGATGGCAAACAGGGGAGTTTCCTCAAAAAATTAAGAGTAAAGGGCCTCCCTGGTGGCCCAACGGGTTAAGTCGCAGCACTATGAAGCTACCCAAAGCCACTGCAGCACAAGTCTGACCCCAGGCCAGGGGGCTTCCCTCCTGCTGCAGCAGACCTCTTGTGCCCCGCCCGCTGCTCGCCTCAGCAGTATATTTCAGTAGATCTGCCTGTTCTGCTCCCCACTCTGTCTCTGGTGAATCCTCTCACCCTCCCCCTACACACCTCTGGCCTACACCCCAGCTTGTATGCATAAATAAATAAATCTTTTTAAAAAATTAAGCGTAAAAATACCACATACCCAGCAATTCTACTTCTGGGTATTTCTCCAAAGGATACAAAAATATTAAGTTAAAAAGATACATGCTTTCCCATGTTCACAAACATTAGTTACAATAGCCATGATATAGAAACAACCATGTGTCCACTGGCAGGCAAACAGATAAAGATGAAGTGGTATATAGAGTCATGCATTGCTTAACAAAAGTGATAGGTTCTAAGAAATGCACCATTAGATGATGCGATCACTGGGCAAACATCAAAGAGTGTAATCACACAAACCTAGATGGCATAGCCTACTACACACCTAAGCTACACAGTATAATCTGTTGGGACCACCATCATATATGTGGCCCATTCAAAACTTGTGAACAAAACATGGCTAAATGATGCATGATTGTACATACAAAATAAGTGTGTGTGTGTGTGTGTGTGTGTGTGTGTGTGTGTGTGTAGTTAAAAAAGACATTTTGTCATTTGCAACATTACAGGTGTAATGATGAAGGTTTGTGGTAAGTGAAATAAGTCAGAGAAAGGTAAACACTACATGATTTCACTTATATGTGAAATATAAAGAAACAAAACAATGAACAAAAGCAAACTTTAGACACAGAAAAACAGATTGATGGCCACCAGTAGGGAAGGGGGTTGAGGGTAGATGAAACAGGTAAAGGGGGTCAGTTAATGGAAACTAGACTTTGGTGGTAATCATGATGAAGAATACACAGATGTCAAATTAAAAATAAAAGTAGTCAAAAAAAAATACCCATGAATTGAATAAGTGCTATTAAAACATATTGAAATGCTTAACATCCACTATTTTTTTAACATAAAAATTCTACTGAAGATGCACAAAAGTGAACAAATCATAAGTATACTGCTCAATGAATCCTGTGAGCATACTCATGTAACCAACACCCAAATCAAGAATCAGAGGAGTACTAGCACCCCAGCAGACCTCTTCTTACTCCTTTTCAGTCACTCAACTAGCCTCTGAATCTGCTGTTTCCTCTGCTGATCACACTCTTCAAAAATGTGTTAAATCCCTCGCCTTAAATCTTTACCAAAAGTCACCTACTCACTGTGGTTTATGCACTCATCAATTGATTTAAAATTATAACACAATTTCAGCTCTAATAGTCCCAATTGCTTTTCAACATCTATTCTTTTATGGTCTGCTGTCTAATATCCCATATAATCTCCTCATTCACTGTTTATTTTCTGTCTCCTCCCATCCAGGATCTTCATTTTGCTTCCTGGTATATCCCAAGCACATAGAACACAACATGGTAAGTGTTTGGAGAAGGAAGGGATAAAGGGAGGAAGGAAGGAGGTGTTGGGCAGGAGGACCAGAGTGACTGGAAATGAGAAAATGAGTATTAGCAGCAGGAAAATAAATAGGCACAATCTTTTTAGAGTATAATTTGATGGTCTCTAGCAAAAATTTAATCGTGTGTATTCTTTACCCTAGTAACTCCTCTTAGGGGATTGCATTAATTCAAATAATATTTATTGAACAAACGAACTAGGGATACATATATAAGCATTTCATCTATTCATGAAATGTATGACCTAGGGGAGAAAAAAAATGTTAACCAAATAAACACACACAGTGTCACAAAGGAAAGGTACATAAAGAATATAAAATGGGGGAGAAGAAATCCATGCAAATGTTTATTAAAAATATATTTGTACAACAGTCACTCATTAGAGCAATATTTTATCAGTAAAAATCTGGGGGAAATTCAAATATCCACCAATAGGGGAACAATTAAATTATGATTCATCCCATTATGGAATATGTAAAATTTGAATCTGATCAAACTTCAAGGTCCAACAACCAAATATAGAAGACAAAAGAGGGTGTTAAACTACACCATGGGAATGTATTAAGCAAATTTCAGAATGTGGAAAACTTTAAAAGTAAGTAAACCTGTGTAGTCAAATGGCTTGATTGTTTCAATTAAAAAATGGCAAGGCAAAAATTAGGAGATAAAGGAGAAACCCATAGATTTAAAAAGTATAAGATCTATAACAAAGGGAAAAACAGGCAAAAACAAAGACTAAATGTTTAGTGCTGCACACTTGGATGATTAAAACATAAAGAAGAGCAATGAAGCCATTATCATAAAGTTGAGCTTGTAGTTACTTTTAGGCAGAAGAGCTAAAAAGACACTTCTCCAAAGAAGAAAAGCAAATGGCCAACAGGTACATGAAAAAATGTTCAACACCACTTATAATCAGGGAAATGCAAATTAAAACCACAATGAGATACCACCTCACTCCAGTGAGAATGGCACACATTAATAAAACAGGCAACAACAAATGTTGGCGAGGATGTGGAGAAAAAGGAACTCTACTACACTGCTGGTGGGAATGCAAATTGATCCAACCACTATGGAAAGCTGTATGGCGTTTCCTCAAACTGCTAGAAATAGAACTTCCATATGACCCAGCAATACCACTACTGGGAATATACCCAAAAGACACAAAAACACTAATCTGAAAGGATACATGCACCCACATGTTTATTGCAGCACTGTTTACAATAGCTAAGGTATGGAAACAACCCAAATGCCCAAAAATAGATGACTGGATCAAGAAGATATGGTACATATACACTATTCAGCATTCAAAAAAGACTATTCAGCAAAGTATTCAGACTATTCAAAAAGTATTCAGACTTTTTGAATACTATTCAGCATTCAAAAAAGACAAACACATGCAATTCGCAGCAACATGGATGGACCTAGAGGAGATCATGATCAGTGAAATAAGCCAGAAAGAAAGAGAAAAATATCGAATGGTTTCACTTATAACAGGAATATAGGGGAGCCAAATAAGAAAGCAACATTCAGCAGGGAAGGAGGGGAGGGGGAGGGCTCAAGAGGGGGAAGGAGGGGAGCCCGGAGGACTATGGTGATGGCTCCACAGGTGAACAGGTGGTGGGTAACTTATGGGGAATACATAATAATGTAAAAGATATGAATAACAAAAATAAATATCTATTATATTAATAAATAAATAAATAGATAGATAGATAAATAACTAGATAAATAAATAAAAGAAAACCATATTCTTTGTCTTTTCTTTGTTGCACACAAATTGTATTAAATTTCCTTTCCACTAAAGGTCTTACACACTCAAGTATGTTTTGTCTTTGTGTGGAAGACGGCACAATATATTTCGAGCACGCAGGTTCTGGGGGTGACCCACTCCCTGCCTTCTAACAAGATGAACAGGGAGGGAACGGGAATTTGGGGGCAGTGAAATTATTCTATAAGCTACAATTAGAGGAGATATGTCCATTATACAATTGTCAAAAATCATAGAATATACAACACGAAGAGTGAACTGTAATGTAACCTATGGACTTTGGTTGATTTTTTTTCAAAGATTTATTTATTTATGCATACAAGCTGAGGTACAGGCCAGAAGCGTGGGGCGGCGAGAGGGTTCACCAGAGACAGAGTGGGGAGCAGAACAGACAGATCAATGGAAAGATACCGCTGAGGGGAGCAGTGGGCGAGGCAGAAGAGGTCTGCTGCGCCATGTAGGAATCTCCCCAGCCAGGTGTCAAACTCGTGTCATGGCTGCCAACAGCTCCACAGCGCAGCGCTTAACTGCTGCGCCACCAGGGAGGCCAGGACTTTGGTTGATTTTTAAAACTTTTTAATTTTGATAATATTTCATCTAAGAAGTTTTTCCTAACCGTCACAAATCTGGACCTGCCTGGTGGCCAAAGGGTTAAATCTCAGCACTATCACTGCTAGGTCTGAGTTTGATCCCTGGCCAGGGAGCCAACCCACATAGGGTGCAGCAGACTCTCCTGTCTTGCTTGATGCTCCCCTCAGCACTGTATTCAGTCAATTCACCTGTCTGCTCCCCACTTGTCTCTAGTGAATCCTCTCACTGTTACTCCCTCCCTGCACCTCTGGCCTACACTGTAGATCTTCTACCAAAAAAAAAAAAAAAAAAAAAATTTAAAAAAATTTGGTTTCAGTTTCTTTCTCTGTAGTCCTTCTTCATTCATTCATTACAAGCTGCAAGTCATATGTTTCTTTCTCTATGGGAGTTAAGTTTGCTAAAAGTCAAGGTCTTTCATCTCTAAACCACTAATGCCCAGCATAATTTCTGGTAAGAGGAAGAGGTGTATATTAATTGTGCAATGAACAAGTCAGTCCATTGTTGGTATCTACAATAATTCTGCCAATCATATTTTATCAAATTCATTTCTTACCATCTTTGTGTTTTGTACCACTTTATTCCAAAGAAACCACAAGATGATTATGCTTTTATGAAAATAACAGGCTATTTTGTATATATGAATGTGTGTTTATACATACATACAAACACTGTCCCCAAGTTACACACACATACAACCCCCCAAAAACACCGTGCCCAGGTTTAAGCACTTAAGTGCTGTAATCCAATAAAACTTTGATACATTAATCTGACATTTTTAACACACATAATTGTATGGCACAGTAATTGAACAGAAAGTTCAAAACAGAAGTTGATGTAATGACTGCAATTAGCCACCTCAAATTCTTTCTGGAAGATGGCAGGATTGAAATAAATGAGTCAGAAGACTACAATTAACATTTTTTATCAGCCAAACCATACAGTTACAGTTTCTCTCTTTTCTTTGTTAGTATGCTCGCACCTATAATCAACATCAATATCAACAATGTCACGTGTACAACCCTACTGACAGAAGTCCTAGACCCATTCCACTGCCCTACTACTAAAATAAGACTCCCTCTGCACTCTGATGAGTCCATAACTATCCATTTTCCTGTCTCTGAGAGTCCTAGTCACAGGAAGTAGTAAAAGCTGTAGACTGAATGATCTTTTACCC
This sequence comes from Scalopus aquaticus, assembly GCA_004024925.1. NCBI lineage: Eukaryota > Metazoa > Chordata > Mammalia > Eulipotyphla > Talpidae > Scalopus > Scalopus aquaticus. Next base: position 27,002 of record PVIJ01013124.1, on the reverse strand, counting down.
CCACCCCACCCAGGAAGGAGGATGTTTCAGTTAGGAAGAGGTTTCTAGGCCAGGACTGGGGGAGCGCAGTAAGTTATTTTTTGAATCCTCATGTCACCCTTTTCATTTATCCTCTATGAATATCTTTCTTTTTAACCAATGCATTCCAATGCAAAAGTTCATCTGTAAACTCACCTCTTCTGGAAAGCCTTTCTGAACAAATTATATGCCATTCATAACCATTTGCTGCTGCTTCTGCCACATCAGCACTTTCTATTTCTAAAATACTAACATTGAAAATGAAATGAGACAAATTGTCCAAATTAAATTTAAGCAGTAAGATAAGTTGATAAACCAGAAAAGGAAGTCCGAATAAAACAACAAACAGAGAAAAGAGTGCAGTGATCAAGAGCCAAACAGAAATTCAGGAAATAACAGGAACAGGATGATAAAGGAGGGAAAGACAGGTTAAGCAGGGAAAGTCTGAGTGAATCAAGGCACACGAACTGTTGTTACCTGCAGCTGTTTTCACTGTGTTCTCTGCTGTATGATTTATAAGAAGGCAGACTTTATTAAAAGGCCAAAGGAGGAGAAATTATGCTATACTTTGCTAGTGGAGGTGAAAACAGTACAACCTCGGTGCCTCCTTGGTGGCACAGGGGTTAAGTCTCAGCAATATCAAGCTATTGGGAGCCACTGCAACACAAGTTTGATCCCCAGCCAGGCTAATCCACATGGCACAGCAGACCTCTCCTGTCTCACCTGCTGCTCCCCTCAGCACTGCATTTCAGTAGATCTGCCTGTTCTGCTCCCCACTCTGTCTCTGGTGAATCCTCTCACCGCCCCCCACACACACCTCTGGCCTACACCCCAGTTCTTGCATGCATGCATAAATAAATCTTTTTTAAAAAAACAGTACAGCCTCGGGACTCCCTGATGGCACAACGGGTCAAGCACAGTGCTGTGGAGCTGTCAGCGACTGTGGATGCAGCACGAGTTTAATGCTGGCGGGTTGGGACGATTCCCACAAGGCACAGCAGACTGCTCCTGCCTCGCCTGCTGCTCCCCTCAGCAGTGTATTTTGGTCTATCTGCCTGACCTGCTCGCCACTCTGTCTCTAGTGAACCCTCTCACAGCTCCACACCTCCGGCGTGCACCCCAGCTTGTATGTAAAAATAAATAAATTTTAAAAAAAAGTACAGCTCTATATGAACAATTTTTTTACTATCTTCTAAAATATTAACAACATCTTTAGATACTTTGACCAAGTGATCACATTTCTAGTTATTCATTCTTATATGAAATTATGTATTAAAATAATAACTTCAAAATTGCATTGTAACTACAAATATTGCAAGCAACTATTTCTATCAGTAGAATTTCTACCAGTAGAAATTAATATCATAAATATATACCCAAAAGAATCAAATCTAGTAGTTTTCAAAAAAATACTCTTGTACATCATTCTTTCCAGCACACACTGTTCACTATTCACAACAGTTAAAAACTAGATAAACTCTAAATGTTCATCAACTATAAATGACTAAATAAAAAGCTATACAATGTATTATTATTCAGCTACATAAAAAAGAACCTATTTTATTAAACATTGTGCTAACTGAAAAAGCCCACCGCAAAAGAGCACATACTGTGTGATTTACATAAAATATCCCAAATAGGTAAATATATAGAGACAGAAAATAGATTAGTGACTGCCAAATGCTAGGAGTGGGGCAGGGGGGAGAATGGGAATTCCTTGCTTAATGAATATGGGGTCTCCATTAGAGGTGATGAAATGTTTTGGGGCTATATAGAGGTGGTGATTCATAGCATTGTTAATGTACAGCTGCTGAATTACACACTTTAAAATGGTTAATTTTATATAAATGTGAATCTTATCTCAAGTTTTTAAATGTCCATTAATAGGGATTGGTGTCCTACATGCAGTCATATATAGTTAGTAAAAAAAAAAAAAAAAGACATCATAACACTGTGCAAATTATACTACCACTTGGGAAGGGATGTGCATACATACTGTATATATTTATCAATGTCTGTGAAAAAACTGTCTAGAGAAATCCAAAGTAAATGGCAACAGTTGTTACCTCTGGACAGAAACTTCATGGCTAAAAAAAATAGGGGAGATTTTAAAAATTTAATTTTCATAGCATACCATGTATCTTTTGGTACAAAAATGTACCACAAGCATGTGGTTCCTTTAAAAACAATAATAAAGTAGAGGGGAGTGTGCTAGGTATGAGGTGACTAATACCACCAAAGATGATTTAATGTAAAAGTCATAACAGGAGATCAGATGTAAGTGGTAAATGCTGGAAGAATCCTTCAGGGGCAAACTACCAGTGACAAAGAAAGAATATAAGCTCTGGACCTTTGCCTTCTGGGATTTTAGAAATGAGAAGTGCAAAGCAGAAGGAATTGATGAGGTAGGAGAAATCTTCAGGACAGAGGTGAGCTGGCCATGCAATTCTACATTCCTACAGGGCAAGTGAAGATAGATAAATAAGTGAAAGTAATCAGAGACATAAACTTGCTCCTCTGCTTCCAATGATCACAGATATAAGTCTTCAGTCAGAACCACCAAACTTTTAAGTGACGAAAAAAGTTTCAGAAGGCCTCCCTGTTGGTGCAACGGGTTAAGTCTCAGCACTATGAAGCTATCCAGAGCCACTGCAGCACAAGTTCGATCCCGGGCAAGGGAGCTTCCCATGTTAACGCTGCAGACCTCTCATGCCTCGCCTGCTGCTCCCCTCAGCAGTGTATTTCAGTCCATCTGCCTGTTCTGCTCCCCACTCTGTCTCTGGTGAATCCTCTCACCACCCCACACCTCTGGACTACACCCCAGCTTGTATGCATAAATAAATAAATCTTTAAAAAAAAAGTTTCAGTTCTAAAATAGATTTAAAAAGAAAGGGACATGGATGATAAGGAGGACACTAGGTATCTGAAGTAAAAGAAAAAGATCCTCACAGGAGCAAAGTGTGGAGGGGGCACAATAAACTATGTTTTTTTGGTGGGGGGTGTGATTATGGTAACATCTAACTGTAGGGTGAATTAAATAACTCTGAATCACACACAAGGTTGTAAACCAGTGTTATTTCAATTAAATAAATAAATAAAGGAGTCAATCTACCAAACTGGGACAGTTCTATGTATCTTGAGTCTTTGAATAAAACTATGTATGACAGAGGGACTCGCTTCCTTCTGCAGATTATCAAGCACAGTCTTGACATCACTGTACTCCCTCCAAGACAATGTAAATTGACCTATTTTTAATCCTCTCCCCATACTTTCATTTCCCTTACTATGAACAAAATTTCCTTTCAATCAATACATTTCAATTAGCTTTTTTAAATTTTATATGTATTTTACATCATTCTTCCTTTTTGTAGAATGTATCCTTTCTTCTCTCAGGTGTAGTCCCCATAAAATTCCCATCACCAATTCACCTGTGCACCATCACTAGAAACCCCTGTGCTCTTTCCTCCCCTGTTTTGAATATTCTTCTCCCCCTCCCTTGCAGAATGTCTCTGATTTATAGCTACCTGTTAATTTTGGTTTTTTATTTATTATGATTTTTTTTTTCCTGATCCCTTATTTGTTTCCGCTACATTCCTCCTATAAGTGAAACCATCCGATATGTTTCTTTTTCTTGCTGGCTTATTTCACTGAGCATAATCCCTTCCTGCTCCATCCATGTTGCTGTAAATGGCATGAGTTTATCTTTTTTGAGAGCTGAAGTATTCCATTGTGTATATATACCACATCTTTTTGATCCAATCATCTATTTTTGGTCATTTGGGTTGTTTCCATACCTTACCTATTGTTAAATAGTACTGCAATAAACATAGGGGTGCATGTATCTTTTTGAACTAATATTTTTGTGTCCTTTGGGTAGATTCCTAGGAGTAGAATTGCTGGGTTTTATGGAAGCTCCATTTTTAGTAGTCTGAGAAACCTCCACACAGCCTTCCATAGTGAATGGATCAGTTTGCATTTCCACCAGCAGTGTAGAAGGTTCCTTTTTCTCCACATCCTTGCCAACATTTGTTGTTGCCTATTTTTTTGATAAGTGACATTCTCACTGGTATAAGGTGGTATCTCATTCTTAAAAGTTATCTCTAAACTTAATCTCTCCAGAAAACTTTCTTGAACAAAGTTAATGTGATTCTTAATCATTTGCTTATTCTTCTGCCACATCAACACTTTTCTTTTTGCTGCATTTGCATCTTTGTCCTCTCCTGATCTAAATTCTATGTTATAATCCCAGTATTCTGATTCACTTTGCATCTTCCCATTAATTCTTCCTGGATCCACAAATTACATTCTGGTCTATGTACTCATTATAAGAACAAGAATACCCCAAGAAAATATAGAAGCCCTTGGTAGGGAGGAAATAAAAAGATGTAATGGATATACTTGTACTCAGGATTTCTTCTCTGTAATGCTAGTCTCGAGCTACAAAGCTTCACAAAAGAAATTAAGGAAAGCATGAATATTTTGTATCTGTCTGACATCTGTTAAAAAGTTTTCATTTCTATTAAGGATAAACATGAGCACTCTAGAGTTTATAAGTTATCTAACAATATAGCACAAAGCTTCAATTAATGCCTGAATATGAGTCTGGTAGTCTTAATTACAAAAGCACCCTAGAAGAAAATAAACTTCCTAACCAAAGAAAAAGGATGCTATCTTCCAGCAAATATTGTGGATTATACTCTTTCAATTAAAATTATTTTTCTTTTTTTTACCCCAGAAAGACCAAATTTCTTTCCCTAAATTCCAAGGAATTGAGGTCCTGCAGGGGCAAACAACCAGGCTTTATTCCCTAAGTACTAACACATCAGCATGTGCGATTAATAGTTGTGCAGATTCCAAAATAAACAGAAGATTATGTCTCTAGCTCTGAAATTAAAAAGAGGGTTGGGAGATACAGTCACTCAGGGAGCAATGGAAAATTCAAGAAAAAGTTTAGAGTACATTACTAAACTATACCAGAAGATAATGATGGGTGGTGAACTTATGGATATTAGTTCCATCACTACATTGGAGAACTTAGATATGTGCATTCTTTCACATAGGCCAATACTACATAATTAAAATTTTGACTTATTTTTTAAAAGAAAAATAAAGATGTTGGAAGGGTGAACCATATGGTCTTTTTAAAGTTTGGAGTGAAAAGGGGACTGAATTTACTATGTCGAGGGAAAATCTAAAATTTCTGAAGAAATTAACACATTCCATGGGCATAAACTGTTAGAAGTTCTTAACCCAGTAAAAAATGTGTGAAAGTCATTCTAGGGAGGTGAATGAGGACAGAGGAAATGTTTCTACTGTATTCAAAGCCAGGATTTCAGGGAAATGGATCTTTGCCATGGAAAGCAATCTAGAAAATAAACATCCTATCCCCTGTGGCTTTGATAAATTCTAAAACATAGTAAGACTCTAAAAGGGGCATGATAAAGAAGTGTTCAAAACTCAAATAAAAGTTAGTTATGAACATTCTTAATGTTAAAGTATGTTACGGGTCCAATTATGACAGAGGCATAATTCGATGCAATCAGCAAAGCGGTGATTTATTGCTAGCTCGAGCTAGGGTCCCAATTAGCCCGGTGTAACGACGCAGTGGTCCGTAGGCAAAAATGGAGACCCAGAGTACAGAACTGGGTCAGCTTATAAAGGCAATGGAATTCAGCAAATCATAGTGAACTTGGCAAGACATCAAGGATGAGGGGGTCGTGGAGCAGATGGTCTGTGCTGTTATCTTTACGAGTTCCTGGAATCCTCGTCCTAGACAGGAGGAGTTTTATCTCAAGGCTGCTGGCCTTGAGACTTTTACGGCTACTGGCAGCCTGGCACCTTGCTGCCACTAATGTTGGTTTTAACCTTTGTCAATGGCCAAACATTCTGAACAGTTTTTAGCATTCTTACTTTTACATTAACATACTTTAAGACGAACTCAAACGCTATCTCTGATGTGTGTGTGTGTGTGTGTATGTATATGTATGTATGCATGGATGGATGGATGGATGGATGGATGGATGGATGGATGGATGGACAAGTATAAAACCTCTCAAATGATTCATAAGAAACTGCCTCAAAATACCCCTGAAGAGAGGACCTAGTAAGTGGCTGGGTACAAGAATGGGAAGGGGAACTTTTACTAAATTCCCTTTAATATTTAAAAATCTTTGTGCCATTATGTATATTATTTAATAGATGAATTTTAAAATAAAACAAAAGGCAGTAGCCAAGGGGGGAAAAAAAGCATGTTTCCAAACAGCAAATTACGAACTATAAGAGTTTTGCCATCAGCAAGTAGTATAGTAGAAAGAACACGGACCTCAGAGTCAAACAAATAGAGGTTTTAACCTCAGCTAAACCCCACTTCCTACCAATAAGTGAAAACAAAAACTATAACTGGCTGCAAGATCAGAAAATAAGACTCTGGGCTGCTTTTCACAAAACCATGCAAAGTGGCCACCAAGAATTTATTTAGTAAGGAAACTAATACATGCTATAACTTCCAACCACAGGTGATTTGAAGTGAGAAGGTAGAATTTTAAACTAGAGGGCACTGAACAGAACCTTCAAAATAAATGATGTATACTGGAATTCACATTACAACAGAAAATGATTGTGAAAATTATTTCTTTTATGGGTACCACTACAACAAATGGAGCTAAAGGTCAGCTGGGACTAAAAAGCACACCTGAAATGAAGTGTATAGTGTAAGTATTATACTGAAATATACTGCTAAGGGGAGCAGTGCGCAAGACAGGCGAGGTCTGCTATGCCATCTGTGGCTTAGCTCCCTGGCCAGGAATCGAACTCAGGCTATAGCAGTGACAGTACTCAGACTTAACCCCTAGGCCACCAGGGAAGCCCTAGTGTATTATATTATTAATTTGAGGAGTGGATAAACTTGTAATTAAATCTAAAATGGCCTTGCTTCAGAGAAATCTGGGATACAGGAATGAATTCAATAATCTCAGGTCTTTCTCAGGTCTTGGGTACTTACTTTCCTAATTTCAGTGCAGGGTCTTGTTTAAGAGGGTTATGAGAAATCCTAGCAGACCATGTTAATGTCTTGAGGGGGCCTACAGTGGAATAGCAACATGACACTGCAAAAAGGAAACAGAGGTTTCCTAGGCTGAATTCTGCCCCTTCAAAAATTATGGTGAGGGATTTGGGATCTCTTCAAGATAACAGTTAGAATCATGGATTCACTACCTACATTCTCTTAAAAGGATGTTAATACTAGTTGACACTGTGAGGTCACAAAGTTCTTCGAGGTGTATCTACATTAGGCATGGATTACCACTGTGGCTATTGTCTTCTGAAAAATAATACAGAAAACAAATTGTCAGAGAACAGGCCACAGGACCTGGTTCCAGTCAAGTTTCCTTTTTATCTGGTGCTATACAAGGTAGTTTGGTCTGTTGTCCAGAAATTGCAGGGTCCTCTCAGTTGGTATCCTCTGGCATAAAATGTTACAGTGATAGTCTAGGTGTATGAGCACGCTAAAACAGTGAGTACTTGCCATTTGGGGTCTACTCCTTCCAGCATGGGGTGGTTCCAAAACAGAATAAAGGCATTCTGGACCAGAAAACAAATGGACGAAATTTCCTATTCTTTAGAGTCCATCAGCACCTGATCAGGAAAAACAGTCCTGGCTCCCATTAAAAGACAGAGTACCCGGGCCTCCCTGGTGGCTCAGCAGCTAAGCACTGCACTGTGGCGCTGTCTGCAGCGGCAACCTGCAACAGAGTTCCACGACCAGTGACCAGCGGGGGAGATTCCCACGCTGAGCAGCAGACTTCTTCCTGCCTCACAGCTGCTACCCTCAGCAGTGTATTTTCAGTCCATCTGCCTGTTTTGCTTCCGACGCTGTCTCTGGTGAACCCTCTTGCCGCCCCATGCCTCTGGCCTGTACCCCCACTTGTATGCATAAATAAATAAATCTTTAAAAATAAATAAATAAAATAAAATACAGGGTACCCTATATGCATAAAGCTAGTCTTGTTTGGGGAAGGTGGAAAAGTGGGAGTAAGAGCAGTACTGGCAGTACTTGCCCAGAGTTTTCTATTTGGTTGAATTTAATGGGGATACTATACCACCATCTGTAAGCAGGCAGGAATCTAATCATGCAGGTAAGGAATACCTGGTTACATATATAGAATGGTCTATTTCTCTGCCTCCCCAAATAAGTAGAATATTAGAAATAAGACAAGTCATAATATGGTAGTGGGCCGTTTTAGAGACTAAAAGAATAATAGGTCAGGGTCTCCATAGTGGCGCAACGGGTACTATGAAGCTATCCAGAGTCACTGCAGCACAAGTTTGATCCCAGGGCAAGGGAGCTTCCCATGTTAACGCTGCAGACCTCTCATGCCTCGCCTGCTGCTCCCCTCAGCAGTGTATTTCAGTCCATCTGCCTGTTCTGCTCCCCATTCTGTCTCTGGTGAATCCTCTCACCACTCCACACCTCTGGCCTACAACCCAGCTTGTATGCATAAATAAATAAATCTTAAAAACAAAAAGAATAATAGGTCAATATAAGAGGAGTATTTGAATGTAATGCAGACTAGGGATATGGCATGTCAGACCTAATGACTTAACAGCAGTGGGAAGCACTGAATACCTCCTGCTAAGAATTAATAAGACCAGCATGATGGATCAGCAAGAAAAATAGTAATAAGAGATAGACAGAAAGGTTAAGTCATTTTATATAAACATGTCTCTTCTGGGAATGTTGGTAAAAGAACGCCTTTGAAGTTAGTGGTGGTCAAGTAAGTTATCACAACTTGGTAGTTAAGCAGTGTATTACTGACAGTGCTTCTGGAAGTTCGGTCACTGTTATTCATAGATATGACTCATCTCCAACTGTTCTAAACTGATTCATTCCTTACAAAAAATTTCAAACAATATGTTGAGCTATACCCTATCTTCCTAATTTAAAAAACTGATTCATACTCAGGAAATTTTGATTTATGATCTGTCACTATTTATAAGTCATATTGTAATAAAGCCAGTGAAACAAACCCTTCCTAGACAATCAGAGAAATCTCTGAAACACCAATGGTGGGTTGTATCTCAAACAAAAGTTCAAGCTATCTCTGAAGTCACATTACAAATGGAAGTAACACAGATCCCAAAGTCTTTTTATCTCAGATATAATAATTTATTGGGAAGACCTTAGAGATATCTCCAATAAGAGACAGTGAAACTTTAAACTATTTAGAAGTCTATCAAGGAATCTTTAGTACTATTAAACCAAACTGCATCAATATCAACAATCAACAATCTATCAATAAAGCCTAAACTCCAAACTAAAAAACAAATCTCCAAAGACTTGCCTCTACATTGATGGTCTTGGAATTATTTTAATAAATGTTGAATGTTTTTAAAATCACCACAAAATAAGTGCATTTGGAGAATATTTGGGAAGTATATAGGAAAAATAAAATGAAACTTATCTACAATCCTACCACTGAGAGCGACTATTAAAACTGGCATTTTATTGGGTTTTTTTTTCCCTATCTATATATTTTTTAGATAACTGGGATTCTATTTAGTATAGGATACTTTTTTTTAATTTAGCCACAAAAATATTTCCTATATCCAAAAAAATTATTTAAAACCGTATTATTCCATCATATAGTCATACCACAATTATCCATTCTTCCATTATTGCTATAATTTTTCACCACTATAGTTAAAGCCTATCATAAATCTTCCCTTGCATCTCAAGTTATTTTCCTTGAATACTTCCTAGAAATGAAATTACCAAGCTGTACTAATATACACATGCTAGTGTTCATCTCATCAAATCCTTGCCAGATGCTGAATCACTTTTAATTCATGTTTCAACTGCAACCAGTGACGCTGTCATTGATAACACAGTGAGTGGGCAAAGCAGGCATGTATAAAAACTGAAAATAGCACAAAGTTGTAGACTTCATAGTCATAAGATTGTTTGGTATGGCAATATGGTGTGCTACTGCATTCTTTGACAAGTCATAGACAGAAATATCCTTACTAAAGGAAAAAAAGTTTCAATATCTTAGAAAGTTTAGATACACCTGGAAAAGAACAGACCAGTTTCTCACATCAATTTGTGATTGTTTAGTGCTATGACTAAGGTAAATGTTCACAATATACCATTTGTTACAAGTGAGATTTGTAACAAATATGCAAACCCGACTGCACAGCCTCAGAATATCTCTAAAAATTGAGGAGCAGAAATTACTCAAATATGAAAATGCTGGCTTACAGATAAGACCTGCAAAGGTAAACATGATGTATATTCAATCATGAAAAAAAGAAAACATGTTTTTCTTGATGTCTATGACCAACTCTCAGTTGAGAACATATCTAAGAAACATATACTAAAAGAGGGTATATTCATTTTTTATAGTGAATATACAAAATCAAATCCAAAAAACAAAATCCTGGAAGGAAAGTAATAGAATTTTGTGCTGGAGAAAGAGAATGATTTTGAGGGGAAGGTGTAGGAAAAGAGACTTCAAAACAAATGATGATGGAACAATGGGACATACACAGGCAAAAAGGTAATCTTAGACCCTTAACTCACATTACATACAAAATAAAGCATGAAACTTACCTGGATACTAAATTGGGATAAAAGGACAAAAAATATTTTGGGGGAAACTGGAGAAATGTATATATAGAATGAATATTGGAAGAAATTTTGTTAGATTTTCAGTTGCGACAGTGGTTTTGCAACCCTTTATGAGTTAAAGTCTAAGGTCAAGAAAAAACTTACAAGAATCATCCACTTTAGTTAGTAAGATTGCTGTAACAGCACTGCTACATAATCCTAAAATGTGCTTGTGCAGGGCCTCCCTGGTGGCGCAACAGGTTAAGCACAGCGCTGTGGAGCTGTCAGAGGCTGCAGTGGGAGTTCGATAGCCAGCTGGGGAGATTCCCACATGGCGCAGCAGACCTCTCCTGTCTCGCCCACTCCCCTCAGCAGTGTATTTCCAATGATCTGCCTGCTCTGCTCCCCACTCTGTCTCTGGTGAACCCTCTCACCACCCCACACCTCTGGCCTGCACCCCAGCTTATATGCATAAATAAATAAATCTTTTTCCAAAATGTGCTTGTGCATATTAGAAGATAATGCAGATGGTAAGTAATTGGGTGTTCTTAGGAGCAAGGGTTCTAACTGAGAGAGAAGACAGATAAAAATGTCGTATTGGAGGGGATCGGGAAAAATCCTGTGAGGTAAGGGTGTGAAATGGTGATACAGTGTGAGGATAAGTTGTGGATGTATGTTTGCTATTCTAACTCTAACCATTCGAAGAACCTAGAAGCATTCCAGTAACAATGAGTGTATCTACTTGCAAGATCTTGATTTCTAAATGCCATTCCTCAATTAAAGGAACCAGGATTCATTGAAGATGACTTACTCTGGGATTGAGCATAGAAAGGATAAAATAAGCTTGGATCACTTTGTTTCATGAACGAAAGGAAGTGGTTACAAAAATTGTGGGGTGATATCAAAAGGACACAGGATCTGGCTTAAAGGGACTCCCCATAGGCTAAATTTGGGACAATTTGAGCATCAAAGAGAATGACAAAATTAAATTACAATACATTGAGCTAAAAAAAAAAAGAATTCACAAGTCAATAGTGATAACAAAGAATAGGAGAGGAGGTAGTTTTTCTTTACAGAAGATGGACAGCTACTCAATGCAAAAGGAATGACAGAATTAGAAACTCATCACTTTGCAACCATTAATATAATAATAAATTTGGGCAATGATGACAATAAATTCTAAAATTAATGGATGGAAGGTTAGGAGTAATACACACAGAGTTTTGAAGCATTACAACCCCCCCACCCCCAAACACACACACACTTACTCTGGTCATTATCTTTCTTTTTGTTTCCTTGCATTTTGTTTCCTTTCACTCAAGTTAAGGAAGGCTTTTCTTAGTCAGAAACATGGGGATTAAGGTGAACCTTTGCTTCCTCGCAAAATATTTATCTAAAACATTTTGGACCTTTCTCTAAAATCCTAGGTTTTGGAAACCAAAGCCAGTAAAACCATTTCTTCTGCTCTCTGCCTTTCATATCTTTCCCTGAAATAATGACAAAGACAACCTAATTGCTTTAATTGGTAATAATATGGGGGAGAAAACAAAACACAGAGACATACTGTAATAATTACCCTACAACATATCTATATACCATAGTTACCAAAGGAGACTAAAACATCCTAAGATAAAAGTGAATGCAGAATAGTATTACTTTATTACTGGATGTTAAATTCACTGGCAGAGAGCTCTAACTCAAAATATAACATCAGGAAGAATATAGTTCTCCCTAACACTTTTAAAGAATCCATCACTTTTAAGAGTAAATTAAAATAACTGGAAGCAGAGAAATCTTCATATCAAAGTTGAGAGTGAGAGAGTTCTATACACTACTTTAACTTAAAGTTTTGTGAAAATTTCCCTCATTATTCAAATTATTATTTAATGATAATAATTATCATTATTCAAATTATAATTTTAAATAAATACATAATATTTGATGTTATGACTAATATATAATTTACTGTGTTTTCACTAAGTAATTTTCAAATTTTGCTATTTAAATAATTTTACAAACCATCCTTGTACAAAAATCTTTGTCTGCTTCTTGAATAAACATGATAAATTTCCAGAAATATGACTACTGAATCAAAGACTATGGATATTTTAAAGGATCTTGACACATATTGCCAAAACTGTTCTAATAGATACTCCCATCTGTACTGGATATTATAAATAAAGTATTTTTTTAATTGGAAAAATAACAGTGTCATAGATGAACCAAAAAGCAATTTGGGGGCCTCCCTGGTGGCACAAGGGGTTAAGTCTCAGACTATGAAGCTATCACAGCCACTGCAGCACAAGTTTGATCCCCGGCCAGGGAGCTTCCCACAGGGCACAGCAGACCTCTCCTGTCTCGCCCACTGCTCCCCTCAGCAGTGTATTTCAGTCAATCTGCCTGTTCTGCTCCCCACTCTGTCTTCATGGGGATGGTGAGAAGATTCACCATCCCCATGCCTCTGGTTTACATCCCAGATTTTGTATGCATAAATAAATAAATCTTTAAAAAAAAAAGGAATTTGGGGGGCAGGGACAAGGGGGATTAAAGGAAATCAAAAAATCATGACAACAAAATAAAATGTGTGATTCTTAATTAGGTCAGTAGGAGGAAATGGCTAGCAAAATAGTTGGGGGGGAAATTAGGGAATTCTTAATATGGACAGTATATTAGATATTATTGTATCGATGTTAAATTTCTTGATATTGGTATTTTGGTTATTTAGCCTGTGTTAGCCCTTAAGAATGCTGATATGTTGTGAAGTCTGATTCAGAAAATAGTGTGTATTTTTGCATATGTGTACCTACAAACAGAGATAGCCATATAAGAGGTGGGGAGGAGGGAGTGCAGATATGGCAAAATGTTAATTATTGAATCAAGCAAAGGGTAAATAGGTGCTCACTTTCAACATTCTTGTAAGTTTAAAATTTCTCAAATAAAAAGATGTAGAAGTAATCAAAAGATAGGAATAGGCTGTTCATAGAAAAATGGTTAGTCAGTAAGCCTATGAAAAATGTATGAGAATTATGATGCCATTTGCAGCATCATGGATGGAGCTAGAAGGGATCACACTCAGTGAAATAAGCCAGAAAGATAAAGAAAAATATCGGATGGTTTCACTTATAGGAGGAATGTAGGGGAAACAAATAAGGGATTAGGAAAAAAAAATAATTATAATAAATTAAAATACAAAATTAACAGGCAACTATAAATCAGAGACATTCTGCAGGGAGGGAGAAGAAAAGGGGTCAAAACAGGGAAGGGAAGAGCACAAAGGGCTATGATGATAGTGCACGGGTGAAATGGTGGTGGGAATTCTATGGAGACTACACCTGAAAGGAGAAAGCATACATTGTACAAAAAGGAAGAATGATGTAAAACATATATAATTTTTTTAAAGTATGAGAATTAATAAACCTGTTGATTATTTATGGCCTTCTATTTCTTCCTGCCCTCTGGCATTTGCTCTTTAATCACTTTAACTGTATTTCATCAAGTAAGCCCAAAAAGGAATAGGAAATGAAACCCAATCATTCCACTTCACTTCTCAAAAAGGTATAAAGATTGAAAAGTACAAAGTTAGCTCATTATAATGAGTACTGAAAAGACCTATAAACTTTAATTCACAATCTGGTCTTCAATTCAGATTATTCCAGTCCCCTATAATCTTAAAAGTTCAATAAATTCTAGGTCCTAAATGGAGGGAAAAAATAGTAATAAACCACATGGAAAACAGGATTTGTTTTTTTTTATTGGAAAAAAAAAAGTCTACCTCTACCATTGATCTTACTTTTGTCAGGAAAGTAGCCTTTAGAATGGAAGGCAACCAACTGATCTACAAAACATGAACGAACGGTGGTATCCCCCCTCATAAACATTATGAAGAAAGTATAGTATACATAGACAGTCAAGGAATGAGAGGAGTTATATTGTCTCCGTTTGAAAACTCCCTTTATCACTTACTATCTATGTGATTTGTAGAAAATTACTCAAACTCAAACTCTCAGTTTCCTCATATGAAAAATGAAGACCACAATAAAAAGTCTATGTCCTAATGTTTCTGTGAAGATATAAGTTGGTACATTCTAGCCCTAAGAGCAGCATGTGGTATACTGTAAGACCTCAAAATATATTAATTGCTATGGTTATTACTAGTAGTATTACCACAATAACTACTACTACTGTCACCACCACTTTCAACCTGCAGTTGGTAAGAAACACAACACACACAGGGGCCTTCCTAGTGGCGCAAGGGGTTAAGTCTCAGCACTGTGAAGCTATCCGCAGCCACTGAAGCATGAGCTCAATCCCAGCCAGGGAACTGACCCACATGGCTCAGCAGACCTCTCCTGTCTCTCCTGCTGCTCCCCTCAGCAGTGTACTTCAGTCAATTGGCCTGTTCTGCTCCCCCCCCCCACACACACACACCCCACACACACCCCTCTGGCCTATATCCCAGCTCTTCTATCTATAAATAAATAAATCTTTAATTAAAAAAACACAATACACACAGACACACCATGGTGTTGAAAAAATGAAAGATCAGACTCCACATGAGTGCTTTGATGTCTCCTCAATCTATAGAGAAACTGAGAAGGTGGTAACCAACAATATATAGCTCATTTCAAGATGGGACCTGTGTGATCTGGATTCTCTCCCTCAGTTAATCATTTATCAAATTTTATTGAGGTTCAGTATGCATCAGATATTGAGTCAAATGCTAGGAACACAGGGCCTCCCCGGTGGCATAGGGGCTAAGTCTCAGCATTATCAAGCTATTGCCAGCCACTGTGCCTTGAGTTTGATCCCCAGCCAGGGAGCTAACCCACATGGTGCAGTAGCCTCTCCTGTCTCTCCTGCTGCTCCCCTCAGCAGCGTATTTCAGTAGATCTGCCTGTTCTGCTCCCCATTCTGTCTGTGGTGAATCCTCTCACTCTGCCCCCATACCTCTGGCCCACACCTCAGTTCTTGTATGCATAAATAAATCTTCAAATGCTAGGACTACAAGATGGAAAATGTCCACACTTTTAAAAATTTCGTGTTCTTGTCAAAGAAGCAAACATACCTTATAATATTTGATAGGTTATCTCATATGCGATGTATGTACAGGGTAGAATGAAAGCACACAAGAGATACACCTAATGTGGACTTTGGAGAAGGAAGAAACAGCAGGAAGCTCTCCCAAAGGTAATGACATTGAAACTGAACTTTAACGAATAAGCAATAGGGGCCTCTCTGGTGGCGCAGCAGTTAAGCACTGCACTGTGGAGCTGCCCCCAGCGGCTAAGCGAGTTCGACACCCGGCTGCGGAGATTCCCACATGGCGTGGCAGCCCTCGTCTGCTGCTCCCCTCAGCAGTGTATTTCCATCGATCTACCTGTTCTGCTTCCCACTCTGTCTCTGGTGAACCTTCTCACCACCCCACACCTCTGGCCTGTACCCCAGCTTGTATGCATAAATAAATCAATCTTTAAAAAAAATAATAATAATAAATAATAGTAATAGGCTAATTGGAGACAAAAGGAAAAAAAACATTTCGCTAGGGTAAAGGCTAGCAAGTGGAGAAAAAAGATGGGTGCCTTGCCCCACTACAGTCACACAAAAGACCTTTTCCAAAGTTAATGTGCAAACAGTCACTGAGAATATGAGCCTAAAGAGGTATGCTTCTGGAATATCTTCTTTTTATACAAAGTACATCTCTACCCTCCCCAACTCAAAATAAGCCACAGTTTAAAAAACATAGCTATAGTTAAGAAAAGATGCAGAGATAAGTTTCTCACTTACAACACTGGGCGGCAGCAGTAGGCAATGGTTTCCTCTGGCTTTCTTCTTGAATAGAATACTAGAAACAGAAAGGAGAAAAAACATATATAATAAGAGGCCTGAGTAGGGAAGAAGAAGTCACAGCAACCTGTAAGAAAAAGCTTAGCATTTGACTGGAGTCAAATTTTTTACTGAACAGAATAGACCATTCTGTTGATTGTGCTCTATGAACCTGACATACAGGTCTGACTATCAAATACGGGACTGGCCCAATGCAACAGACTAAAGAAGGATAGCAGAGAGGCTGTTTTGACCAAAGGCTCCTGGATACCCTTCTGTTCAGTCACAAAGCTGTAGAAGGCTTAGTCTTACAAGTCTTTGAGGTGCCTTAGAGAATGCAGGCTACACAGAGGACTGAATTTGGATAATGTATAAATTTCCTCATTTGGGTAGTGAAATTGAAAACCTCTCTGAGACTAAGTTTTCTGCTCTTTAAAAGATATAAAAGTGCTTCTTCCACATACGGTCATGTGGGAAGAGAAATTGCTTATTTAAACAGGTAATACAACATGCAGTATCTACCAGAGTCACCTTCCCACTTTATACTCTAACCTCTCCAACCTAACCCACAATCATCACCACCAAAAACCTGAGTAGTGAAGTCATTTTAAAAAATTCTATAACAGGAAAGAACTAAGTGCAAGTCTTAAGACTGTGCAGGATTTAGGAAGGCAAAACATAAAGAGATAGGCATAAACAAATTAGCAGAGGTACATACAGTCTAGAAGACAGAATAATTTGGTTCAAAGCCCATCAAAAGACCTAAGTTGGCCAAGCAGCTTACAACATAAGATTTGGAGTTCTGTTCCTGACTGTGCCACTTATTTTTTTAAAGATTTATTTATATATGCATACAGGCTGGGGTACAGGCCAGATGTGTGGGGGTGGTAAGAGGATTCATCACAGACAGAGAGGGGAGCAGAACAGGCGATTGACTGAAGTACATTGCTGGAGCAGTGGGCAAGGCAGGAGAGGTCTGCCGCGCCTTGTGGGAATCTCCCTGGCCGGGGATCAGACTGGTGCTGCAGTGGCTGCAGATAGCTTCACAGTGCTGCACTTAACCTGCTGCGCCACCAGGGAGGCCCAATGTGCCACTTATTAATAAGCTATGTGATCCTAGGCAAATGAGAACTTTTCTGAAATTGCCAATGAATGAGTCATTCATTCAACAGATAGTTCGTGAGTGTGCAATATGTACAAAGTCTTGTTCTAGGCACTGAAGGAATGGAAATTGTAAATTATTGTAAGGAGTTTGGATTTTATTCTAGGGTATCGGAAAGTCATTTAGAGTTTAAACATAAGAGGAACATAACTTAGACATTAAAAATTACTCTAGCTGTTATGTGAGATGAACTATAAGGAATAAGAAGGTAACTAGACTCATTCTATTGCAATAATTCAGACAAAAGTTGATTTGGCTGATACAGGACTGTTAAATATGTAACATACCTTACAAGCAATAAACTGATACAAATATGAGAGGTAGATAATGCTATTACTATTTCCAACACAGGATGATCAGAAGTCAAGCAAAATTTAAATGATGTAACAGTATTAACAAAATTGCCAATGATAAAAAAATATTTAAAACTTCTTGAAAATGAAGCAACCCATACAAAGTAATAAAGGGATTTTGTTATACACAATAACTATTATGAGAAATAATGAATTTTGTAGACAATACACAGGTATAATAGTGAAGAAATCCTAAAACTTTAGATTTAGACTTAAGAGATGAAAGTAGATATTTTAAGAAGCCATAATTGATGAATTTCAAGGCCCAAAGCAAAAAGCTGATGTCCAAGCATAACCTAATTAGTAATGTTAAGAGAGCTAAGAAAAAATCTATAACATCTACGTATTTAAAAAAAATAGAGTTTAAGGGAAATTACAAGTAAATCTCACTTATGAGATTACAAATCTCACTTATGAATAAATCCTAAATAGATTATCAAGCCAATGCCATATTTACATGACATATCCATCATAAATATTACATTTCTATGTGAATATGTACGTGTGTACGTATATATTTATGTATGTTGGCATATAAATGGTCACATAGCAGGACGTTGTAGGCGTCAAATGTAAAGACAGTTCAATATATGAAAATCTATTCATATAATTCACTACAATAAGCAGATTAGAGGAGAAAACTATGTGATTTTATATATGCAGAAAGTGCCTTGATAAAATCCCTTAGTTTTCATAACTGAAACAGAAAGAAAATAAAGGGTACCTATACATAGTAAACACCATGCCTTAAAACTTGTGAATAATTTCCCTTGTAGTCAGGAAAAACTCCCTACTTTGTGCCAACTACTAAAAAAATATACTGGATGATTTACATAATTAATTTTTTTAAAACAAGCGGAGTAGAAGCAGGAGAGAAGGACAGACAGGATCCTTAAGTCATCGCTCAGGATAAGCAACCAGAGTAGGCAGCCACATCTAGACCAGAGCTGGGAAGTGAGGATCAATGTCTCAGCAAAAAGAAAGTCAGAAGGCATCAGAAAGAGAAAGTCAGAAGGCATCAGAAAGATGGCTAAACAGTAAGTCAGGAATGGTGCCAGTTCACTGAGAGGGCTATGGCTGTTTTCCCAGCAGTCTCTTAAGCTTTCCCACAAGCCTGGGAAGGAGAAAGTACAATTCACTGTGAGATCATAGCCTGTTCAACAAAAGATACCCAGATGACCAGAGACTAGGTTCAGCAATGCAAAAAGAGATATGGTAAACCCTGTGTGTTCTCTGAGCTCTCAGGAGTGTCTGTACCCTGGAGAGCCAGGGAAGACACAACCTCCAGCCTACACTCGCAGGGAGCCCTCAGGACACCACAGTGAACTTGGTCTACTGAGTGGCTTGTTCAGGGCTGCCACGGGGCATGTGATGCATACAGACTTTTCAGTAGGAGGTTTCTATACTGTGGGCTTAGCAGAAACGGGGGTGATGCCCACCATTCCCTCTCTTGCCCATGTACAACCTCTAGCCTGTGTTCACAAAGAAGCTGCAAGCATAGGCACCTATCTAGCACCATTTTAAAGGAAAATTCAGCACTATCAGTCATATCACATACATAAGACTTTTCAGCAGGACATTAGACATACAGATGGTGAACAGCCATATGAAAAAATGCTCATCATCACTTATCACTTATCATCAGGGAAATGCGAACCAAAACCACAATGAGACATCATACACCCATGAGAATGATCCACATCAAAAAGACCAAAACAAGTGCTGGTGAGGATGTGGGGGGAAGGAACCCTACACACTATGGGGGGAATGTAGACTAGTTCAGCATCTATGGAAAACAGTATGAAGGGTCCTCAAAATATTAAAAATAGACCTACCATATGACCCACCAATTCCACTCCTAGGTATCTACCTCAATAAAAATAATTTGGAAAAAAGAAAACAAACAAAGTCTAAGAAAATTTCAAGCCACAGAAGCCTAAGAACACATGACAACTAAATTTAACATAGTTCTGGATGGAATCCTGGAATAGAAAAAAAGGCATAAGGTAAAAACAAAAACTAAGAAAATCTAGAAAACTATGGACTTCTATTTTTTAGTTGATAAAATAATAAAATATAATAAAAAAAAATACTAACCTCCAAGTTAATAATACATCAATATTGGTTCATTACTTGTAACAAATGTACCATACATTTAATAAATGTTAAATATAATTTAGTAATGTTAAAAGCCAATTTAACATTATTTATGTACCATATGTTTAAGGTGTTAACAGGACAAACTATGGGAAGGAGACAGGAAAGCAGTTATATATCAATAGAAACTCCCTGTTATCTATGATCTACTCAATATTTCTGCAAATCCACAACCACTCTAAAAATACTGTTAATAAAAAATACATGTATAAAAAATTCAAACACTTAAAAACATAAGGATTGGAAAGAGATGAAAACTATCATTCAAAGATGCAAAACTAGTTACATTATAGAAATATCTAAGAGAATCTCTAAATTAAAGCTATCAAGTGTCTCTGCGTAAGATCAAAATTTTAAAAATAAGCAGCAAAGCACTGCCTTACAACAGCCACAACCTATTCAAAATGTAATTTTTAAATATACTATCCACAAGAGTTAGAAATAAATCTAAGAAGTGTAAAACCTGCATAAGAAAGTAGATTTTCCTCCCAATAGCACTTTTCATGTTCTAATACTATATTTGCTATGTTTTCTGCTATTATCTATCTCTTATCTGATCCATGAGGACAGGGATCGCCACCTATGTCTACCAAGCACCTACAACAGTGCCTGGTACATGGTGCTTAGTAAGAAATGAATGAATGAATGTTACCAATAAGCACAGAAATGCAAAATAAAGCCATAATATTCTATATTCATTAGACTAGCAACTTTTGAAACTGGTAGTATCAAGTATCAGTAAGGATTGAGTGAAATGAAATGTAATGCAGGAAAATGCAATGTAAATTGAAACAGTTACTTTGGAAACAATCTACCAATATTTTTAAAGGTGAGTAGAACCTATCCCACAATCAAGCAATTCTACTTCCCAGGTATATACCCAGATAATCTCTCTTACTCAAGCACAGAGAATAGGGACATTCACTGAAGCGTGCATTTGTAGCAGTGAAAACCTAATATCGTTCATGAGTAGGATAAGTAATAAATGTTGATTCAACCCAACTCTGTAAAATGGTAACTCTCCAAGCCAGTCTTTATTATTTTTTTGCTCTCTCTCTTCTTTTTTATTGAGGTAACACTGGTTTACAATATTGCATATGATTCAGAGGTACAGGATCACACCTCTTTAGATGTATGTTACCACATGTATGTATGTCACCAGTCCCCAAGTCAGTCTTGACTCAGCACTTCTGGACACAAAAGCACTATGTATGGGAACTGCTATACACCACAGAATTAAAAGATAAGACTCTACACTGTGTTTAATTTTTTTTTTTGCAAATATGACAAAATCTTGATAATTACTGAATCTTAAAGATAAGTATAAAGTTACATTTTACTATTCCCTCTATTTTTATGTCTCTTTAAAATTTTTTTCATGATTAAAAATAGAAAACAGAAAAAAAAAACATGTCAACCTGAAGACGCTCCCACTAACCGAAGATGAGATTAATTTTATTATCAAAATGCAATATATTGAAATATGGCCAATATATCAAAATTCACAAATTCCTAGTGGTATGCCACTAAAAAAAGAAAGCAACTCTTGGCTTAGGCAATAGTTCATTAGTCTTAAAATTAATAAAGAGAAGGATTTTCCCACATGGACTGTATTTGAAGAGAATCAAGTACATGGTTATTTAATAGAAAAATCACAGCTAATACATGATAAAGGAATTATATAATTAGAAAATCATTATTTTGCAAGTCCTAATAAAATGATTATTATTTGCCGCTAAAACCATTAGGTGAAAGGTTAGAGGGGAGATTTTGTAATGGATGAAATAGGTTATACCAGTTGAATTTTAATATCACTAAAAGTGAGACACTATCATCTGACCATCAAAGGAAAAAAAACTTCAATTTAAATCTCAATTTAATCCTCAAACAACTGGATCTAATTATCAGCTTAAGGGAAGTAAAAGGGTAAGAGGGAGGGTAAGGGGGAACAGATATAAGCAATAAAACAAAACTGATTTAGACATGATACCCAAATATGTACAACATGTTGATCCTGAACCAAACAAATCAAATGTAAAAAAAAATCTTTGAGACAATAAAGGGAATCTGAAATCAAGAGTAGGTATCAGACTACGCTAAAAAATTATTGCTAAGTTCACTGTGTTGATAGCATTGTTTTTTTAAAAAAAAAGATTTATTTTGGCATACAAGCTGGGGTGCAGGCCAGAAGTGTGGGGCAGTGAGAGGATTCACCAGAGCCAGAGTGGGGAGAACAGGCAGACTGACTGAAATACACCGCTGAAGGGAGCAGCAGGAGAGACAGGAGAGGTCTGCTGCGCCACCTGGGACTCTCCTTGGCGGGGCATCCATCTTGCACCGCAGCCACCGACAGCTCCACAGCTCTGCGCTTATTAACCCACTGCACCACCAGGGAGGCCCCAGCATTGTTATTTTTTAAAATATTACCTGTTAAATATGTACACTGATGTACTTATGGGTAAGACAAGACAGTATCTGACATCGATTTTAAATTACTCTCCCCCTCAAAAAAAGAAGGAAAAAGTAATTGTATAAATTTTGCATGTTCAAAAATTTTTATAATAAAAAATTGTTAAGCAGCAGTCACAATAACATCTCACTTCATACCCACTAGGAAGGCTATTATCAGCAAGGTAACAGAAAGCAATGGCAAGAATGTGCAGAAATTAGAAGTTTTATACATTGCTGGTAAGAATGTAAAATGGCACAGTCACTTTGGAAAAGAGTCTGCCAGTTTCTCAAACAAATAGAGCTACCATCTGATCCAGCAGTTCTAGTCCCAGGAATGTATCTGAAAGAACTGAAAACATAGGTCCAAACAAAAATTTATACATGAATGTTCATAGCACCATTATCGAGAAGAGCTGAAAATTGGAAACAATCCAACTGCCCATCCACTAACGGATAAATATAACACAACCATACAATGGATTATTATCCATCAATAAAAAAAGAATGGGGCCTCCCTGGTGGCGCAGCGGTTAAGCGCTGCGCTGTGGAGCTGTCGGCAGCAGCGACGCGAGTTCAACGCCCGGCCGGGGAGATTCCCCCATGGCGTGGCAGACCTCTCCTGCCTCGCCCGCTGCTCCCCTCAGCAGTGTATTTCTGATCTGCCTGTTCTGCTCCCAGCTCTGTCTCTGGTGAAACCTCTCGCCGCCCCACGCCTCTGGCCTGTACCCCAACTTGTATGTATAAACAAAAAATAAATCTTAAAAAAAATTAATAAATAAAAATAAAAATAAAAAATAAAAAATAAAAAAAGAATGATGTACACTGATACATGTTATAACATGGAAAAAAGCTCTGAAAATATTACACTAAATGAAAGAAGACAGTCACAAAGGACAATAGATTGTATGATTTCATTTACATAAAATGTAGAAAGCAAATGTGCAAATGTGTGGAGACAAAAAGTTGTTTAGTGGTTGCCTAGGTTTGAAGAGATTAGAGTGTGAAGGCTAAAGTCACAGGGTTTTTTAATGGGATAGTGAAAATGTTCTAAAATTAATTGTGGTAATGGATGCATAACTGTGAAAACACTAAAAACCACTAAACTATACATTTTAAATGTATGAATAGTATGATATATGAACTATATTTCAATAAAGTTGTTCTTAAAAGGTGGGGGATGAAAGAAGTAAACTTAGCTCCATGTCCTAGAATAGAAATAGAAAGCAAAAATCTCATGGCCAAGAACTACTATTTTAGGACTTACACAAATAGCTCAGAGTACTATAGGTTACATTTGGTTTTTATTGTTTTAATCCCTTCATCTAACTACATAGAAATACACAGTAAAGCCTATAAACTCAAAAGTACAATGTGTTTCTTTACTTAGAAAACAGGAGTTTAAAAGACTATATACCACTTTGCATCCAGGCTTCAGGTAAGCAAAGAACACAAAGGATAAAATGGGTTTAGGGCAGTTATCAAGAGAAGAAAGATTGGAGCTTTCAAAAAGAAAAGTTAGTGTACTGGCTTGGGCATGAGAAGAATTATGTAGTGTAATAATAGAAAACCTGCTAAAGATTCAGATAAGGGAAAACCCTAAAAAGAGTACATTGTACTTGCCCAATATTCAATTTCTTTATCTTTGATTTAACTCATTGTGAGTAGAATTGTGTCCCTCAAAAAATATGAAGTTCCAGGCCACCCGGGTGGCACAAGGGGTTAAGTCTCAGCACTATGAAGCTATCCAAAGCCACTGCAGTTCGATCCTAGCCAGGCAGTTGACCCACATGGCATGGCAGACCTCTCCTGCCTCGCCCACTACTCCCCTTAGCAGTGTATTTCAGTCAGTCTGCCTGTTCTGCTCCCCACTCTGTCCCTGGTGAATCCTCTCACACACACACCCCAACACACACCTCTGGTTTACACCCCAGCTCTTGTATGCATAAATAAATAAATCTTTTAAAAATATAAAATGAAGTCCCCAGTACCTGTGAATGTGATATTACCTGGAAATATGGTCTCTACAGAGTTAACTCAATGACTGGTGTCCTTAAAAGATGAATGAAAATTTAGACACAAACACACAAAAAGAATACACTGTGAGGACACACACACACAAAGGCATGTGGTTACAGTGGCAGAGATAAGAATGCCTTGTCTACAAGACAAAGAAGGGCACAGACTTCTGGGAATCATCAGCAGTAGAAGAGAGGCATGGGACAGTTTCTTCTGGAGTTCTGACCTTGATTTTAGAATTTTAGTGTCCAGCACTGAGAGAATAATAAACCTCTGTTGTGGTAAGTTACCTTATGGTACTTTCGTAGTCAGCCTTAGGAAACTCATCTACTAAAGAAACTAAGGCTTTTCGGTTTCCTGCACTACTCTGGATGCTAATTAAGTAATAAATCCAGAAGTTCCACCTCATTACTCATAACACTTGACTGTATTGAGAATTTCTTCAACAAAACTCTTTTCTTTGTTCTATGAACCTTTTTCTGGTCCGTCCTCTCTCCCTATCTCCCTCTCGACTTCTCTGTCTACTTAGGAAAAGTGGGATAAAGAGCCTTCCAAAGAATTTCAGGAAATCTTTCAGATGCTCATTTTCTTTAATGTACTTTAATGTGCTTTCTTTTATTCTTCAACATGCTCCAGGCTTCCTCCCTTGACAAACTATTAAAGCGATTTCCCCTGTCTCTCTATGTTACAGATAAGGCAGTTCCTACCTCATTGTCAGTTTCCAAGGCATTGATTTGCTCCAATTTGTAGGTCCAATATCTGGCTTCCTCCTCTGGTATATCTACCATAAAAAGAAACCACATTACTGGGGTAATAATTTAACCATGAGTCAATAATACCGTATTCAATGAAATGATCAAAGTTAGAAGGATAGTATTGATGGACTTAATTTTACTGGTGGCTTGGTTCTTGCCATGAACATTATCTTGAATCTTCACAAAAAAACAAAATAAGGTACTATTACCCCCACTGGATTGGGAGATTTAATAGTAAGACGTCAAAGAAACCCAAAATGGTCTACAGATTCAATATAATTCCTAGCAAAATTCCAATGACATTTTTTGCAGGAACATCCTAAAATTCATATGGAATTTTCAAAGGACTCCCAACAGCCAAACTTAAATAGGTAATATATACATATGATACAAAGTAACGAAGTCTTTTAACACCAATATTCTTCTCTAGTAGCAAATGACTTTTTTTTTTCAACTACTGTATATTTTACATGCACAGAAATACCAGAATTTATTTGACCAATCCACATTGATGAAGTTTTTCACTCTGGTACTTCTACAAAAACACTGTGGTGGATATCTTTAAATATTTTATACTATCTGTGAGTAAATGCGGAAAATACATTTGTAGAAATGTTTATATTGGAGCATAGGACATATGTCTTTTTTAAAAAAAAATAGTATTATTCACTCTCATAAGTTAGCTCCTCTCTTCAGTGACAAATTCTTTTCATGACTTTTTTCACTCTCCTTCCCAAAATGTCAACTTTAAAACTACTTTGCATCTTCAACTTCTAGTTTTCTATACTAGGCTCTACTACAGCTGGCTATGTTCAACTAGCGTGATGATACATGATTAAATTTAATCCTTCAGTTTTAGCTTAAGCCTCGGCATCTAAGAATGAATCTGTAATACAGATAATGCTTACATGCCAATTGATTTTTCTCCAGTACCTTATTGTAACAATGTAAGTTGCTCTGGAAGTGAAGTGTGAAAAATTTCCATAATACTAAGGAAATCGAGACAGAAAAATAATGCTGCTTTCTTAGGAAAAACTGCATGATGTAATAATAGCAGTCAAATATATAATACATTATTACTAATTACTCATAATGCTATCATTTTAAATCCCTAGGACTTAATTACAACTGCACGTTTGACTGCCTTCACCCATTTTGCCCACTCAATCCCACCTCTCTGAAAATGGCCCAAAGAGCAGATCGTAAATGAAGAAACATTTACTCAAGAAAATGTACTAAAACTTTAAGAATAGCCAATTTCTGTGGTATTTAATCCAAAACCCATTCCTACTCTTCCTCCTCCCAATTTGACAAGATAGAAACTCCACTCCAGACTGGTACATCCATGAAAACAGCACTAAAAATACAAGCAACTAAGTTATAAGTAAGAACTCCAGGGCCTCCCTGGTGGTGCAGCGGTTGAGCACTGCGCTATGGAGCTGTCAGCAGCTCACGATGCGAGTTCAACGCCCGGCTGGGGAGAATCCCACGTGGTGCGGCAGACCTCTCCTGCCTCGCCCGTTGCTCCCCTCAGCAGTGTATTTCTGATCTGCCTGTTCTGCTCCCCGCTCTGTCTTTGGTGAACCCTCTCGCCGCCCCACGCCCCTGGCCTATACCCCCAGCTTGTATAGGTATCTAAAAAAAAAAAAAAAAAAAAAAAAAAA
>PVIJ01013123.1:0-46492 GCA_004024925.1 Scalopus aquaticus | reverse complement strand
GGGGGGGGAAGCGGAGGGAGGGAAGGAAAAGCGCACAAAATGGAATAGAAAAGAACACAAGGGACCATGGAGATGGATCACGGGTGAATTGGTGGTGGGCTACCCAAGGGGAATACAAAATGTAAAGGACATAAATAACAATAAAAATATATATTAAAAAAAAAAGGTACCTGCCTCTTAAGAGTTATAATGAGGATTGAAATTACATGCTTGGCATAAAAAAAATTAAATACACTTTTAGTTTAAATATTAATTTCATTAATTCTTATTATGACTAAATTAAAATCTTCATTTTTTCATTATCAATAATTTTGTAATCAATTTCACACATTCATGGTGAAACCATTTGGATAAATTTTTAGAAATTGACCTGCTATATCAAAAGATACGTCAAAAAATACTCA
Source organism: Scalopus aquaticus (assembly GCA_004024925.1). Classification (NCBI taxonomy): domain Eukaryota; kingdom Metazoa; phylum Chordata; class Mammalia; order Eulipotyphla; family Talpidae; genus Scalopus; species Scalopus aquaticus. Next base: position 46,088 of record PVIJ01013123.1, on the reverse strand, counting down.
AAGAATTTTGTTAAATTCCTCTCTAGGAAAACTTACCTACCAACAGTGCATAAAATGGGTCTTCTCCCCAATGCTTTTTCCAATTCAAGGTATTACCTTCTTTTTAAAAATGTTTTAATGTCTTTGAACATTTGGAGGAAAAAATGGTACCCCAGTTTGACTTTTTACAATATTTTCTGTTTACTCATGAGTATAAGAATATTTCACAATTTTATCTATCTGTAGTTTTTCCTTGGCTAATTTTTTTCTTCACATCTTCTACCCATTTTTTCTTTTAATAATCAGGTCATCACTTAACTTACTTACTAAGCCCTTTATATCACAGCTCACTCTCATTAACTATGTGGTCAAAATATATGTAAGGACATCTTATGTTTATGCAGTAAATGACTCAATCTTTTGATGTACACTTTCTGGCTTTTGGATTATCCTTGCAAAGACCTGTCATCCAAGACTAGAAACTAAGCCACTGTATTTTGTTCTAATGCTTTAGGACATCCCTTTATATACACATTTGCATATTTACTGTAGCTAGAGTTGAGAAGGAGAGAGTAAAGTGTGACGCTAGAAATCTCACTTTATTATCCGTAGTATTTTGGCCAGTTTATCCAAGAACACTTGCAGATGTTCTGTTTTCTCCCCACTAATCTCAAAATCTGCCTTTGAGCCACTGGGTCCAACTGGATCCGACTCAGTGTAGGGAGTTAAATAATCACAGCAAGCAGAGACAGGGAGCACCCCCTATATTAGCCTATCTCCATCAGCAGCCCATTTCTTCACTTGCATGACTGAGGCCAGAAACCAATGCCAGGACCTTTTTGTCCCTGCACAATAGCAGGGTGGCAAGTGCAGCTGGTCCCTTCAAGTGACAGGCACTCCAGGGCTTGTTTCCTAATAACCCTGCACCTGCCTCTGCTTCCACTCCTTGCCTTTTCCAGCTGGGGATGAAGTGTGAGTTTGTGAACATTCTACTCTTGGGACATGTTCTCCCATAGGTTGTAAATAAGTTGCAGCTTTTCTTACACAAGGTCTCAAGCTCCCTCTATCTAACAACTCTTCCTAGAAATCTCTTGCATGTGAGAGGCACTTGTCCTAGTTTCCAGCATAAGGACAGACATATTTTTCTTTTTATATTTCTAGTTATCATGCAATGAGAATTTGGGAGTGGGTGGAATAGAACACCTGTGCTCAAGTACCCATCTTGCATAAAGCCAAATGGCTTTGTAATTAACACTCAAGCCTGTCACTGGTGAATTCCAAGAATAACCTATGCTTGGCAATAAGCAATGAAGAACTCATACACATTACCTTTGATAGCTGCTAAATACCCTCGAAGTTCTCGCTGCAGTCTGGTACCCTCTGCCTGCAAAACACACAAACACAGAGATGCTAAGCCTCTTGTCCAAATTTTGCATGCAATGGTGTATGAAGCAGGGTGCCAGAGTTACTACTGCCAAAGGCTCATTCTTAAGAGAACATAAATATGTGGACACATATTAAACAAAATGCTGACCAGTCTGGATATTTATAGATAATTGATTTAACTTAAAAGAAGAAGACAAGCAAGATTTTGCTAAAATTGGAAACTATGATCCCATCAAACAGCCTCCTATACATTCAATAAAATCTCTAAATTTTGAAACATGGATTACATCAGTCAGGAATTGATTACCACTCTGCAAGACAGTAGCCACTAGTCACTCCCAAAATGGCAAGTCCAAATGCATGTACTCAAAGTATAAACTACAAACCAAATTTCAGAGCCTTAGTGCCAAAAAAAACCTCATTAATATACTCAATTTCAACTGTATTTATATTTACCTCAAAAATGGCAAGGAAAGGGAAATAACCCCTAACTCCTTCAGTAAGTTATAACCTCAAATGGGAATTAAAATTTCTAAATTGCAAAATTGCAAAGCAAATTACACATAGCTCTGCAACAGTCATTTGAAGTGTTCAGGGATACACAGCAAAGATAAAATGCACATCACATTTAAAGACAGAAATATAAAATTCAGAAAAGAATGATTTAAGGCTAAATTTAAGATCACAAAAGGGATTCTGGGTGAGAATACTTTCCACACAGTACACACACGGTGCAGGCACACTGACATCATTTCTGTGAAATCTATATAAACCTCGGGTGGGGGTTTCCCAATCTACATTAAGGGCAAGTTATTTTTGCAGTTCTGTAAACCCAGGTATTACTTGATAAAGGTTTAGGGTTAATTTACTTGGTGGCATATATGAGCTTCAACCAGAAGCCTGAAATTTAATGGGAAATAAGGAAAGTCAGTGGAGTTAGTGAGCAAGGAAGTAGTAAAGTCATTTACAGAAACATTTTAGGAAGGAAATTGGAAAGATTAAGGACAAAGTGAATGGCTGAGCAAATGGAAACCTGCGTGCTGAGCAGGGATAAAATAAAAGGTCCTGAAAGAGGAGAGCAAGGCCGAGAATTACTTGCCCCAAGAGATGGCAGATAATTTAGAGATATTATCAGGTAATATAGAGAGTATAATATAATTAGATAATTCAAGAGTATAATATCTGAAACCAGTGTGATTTTCCTCGACAGTCCTAGACACAAAGAAATCTAAAACCTACAGCCCTAAAAGGTGCAACTAAATTGTTTTGGATCCCCTAAGTCCACATTTCTTAAAATGAGTTAAGTGTAGATCTCAGGGGTACTTAATGGTTTGTCTAGAGAAACAGAGCCACAAAATAAACTTAAAACATCTCTCTGAAACATCAATCTATTGAGGCTGGAGGGAAGAAAATGGAGGAGAAGCCATTATTTTACAGCTGCAATAGACTGAAAAACTACATAAGGATAAAACAAAGAACTTCCTAGACATCTCCTGCTTTCAGTTGTCCGCGCCAGCATCTGCTCTACTACTGTTTGTGCTCCTTCCACAGAAAAGGGAGAGGCAAGAGCTCCCTTCTCACCCAGAGGGATGCTTTTCCTTCAGAAAGTACTATGAAGCCAGCCACCGTGAGTGATAGTGATGAGTCACCACAATTGCTCAGAGTAGCTGGAAATAGCAAGAGTAGTGGAGAAGGTCACTCTTTGCCCAAAAAAATCTAAGGAGTAAATCATGTCAAAATAAGCCCACAATTAAATTACTGTCTTTCCTTTTAGAACAAGAAAGAAAATGAGATAATTCAGGTTCCAACCCATATACTGCATTCATCTTGCCCAAGAGAAACAATAAACATGTTTTAAAATGAGTAAGAATCCCAGAAGAGATTTTTTTAGATATGGAAGACATTTCAAATTATAAAATAATGGCTTAAATAGATGAGTTCAATTTTAGAGATAAACTAGAAGTGAATTTAAATAACTTTCTTCTCCAGTTATTAAATTTCTTAATTTTCCTCATAAGTATTAAGATTCATAAATCATTCAGTAATAACCATATTAAATTTCAGAATTTAATATGCTTGTATCAAAAGGTAAAAGGCTCCGGGAGAGAAGATTTTCATAGATTCATTCTCATATACAAAATCTATAGCATAATAAAATTTTCTTAACATTATTATTTTATGTAAGTCAAATATGTTTTAAATTAGAATCAAATTCTTATAACACTAGTCAGATTTCACTGAATTTAAAGTTCTCGCCAAAGTTCTCTAAAATTACCCTTTCAGTAATCCTGCCAAGAATTATGTATTGCACATGTGTGTACAGGGATGTAAAGATCCCACAACCATGGAGATAGATGGGTGTTTTTTCCCCTCTATTTCCTTATGTCATTCTCAACAAAGTGAGATAAAAATATTGTCCTAACCCCTGATCATACTCTCCCTCCAAGCTTATGACAACATGAGGGCAAGCAAATTTATTATAACTAAATTGTCTGCATTTTTTACCGATACTCCACTTTGGACAAGATCCAAGGATTCACCACCTACAAAATTCCTTGTATTGGAATATAGTATAATACTGTGGCTCTGGTGTTAGTCAGAGGTTATTTATTTATTTTCTCAACTGAATCACTTATCAGTGTCAGGAGCTGCTGTTTCTCAAGGCTAGATGATCCTCCAGGCCTCACTTTCTTCCCACACAGTCCAAGGGAGTCAGCCTGCTTTTTTCTTCCTCATTAAAGCTACTCCCACCCACTCCCTCCCTTGGGTGTCACACTCAGGCAGGCGGGTATAAGGAAGTAATCTTTGCAGTACACTGTCTCCTGGATGTCTGGAAAATAAGCCAGGGTCATTTTGGATTTTGTCATGGAGATATCAAAATTTAATAAGCATGCAAAATGTTACATAATATAAAAATCTTACAAAGGCCTGAATCTTCGCCTCTAGTCAAAAAAATCATTTTATCCCCCTGCTGAGTGATACCTCAAAACTGTTGCTTTCTTTCCTTCTATGAGTACAGCTCAGCTCATGATATACCCCCTAAGGATTAGGCTGAAGTTTAAAATCTAATTAAATAAAGAGTGCAGCAGGCACATCACCATGGAAGGTTTCAGATTTCTTTGTTACTCAATACAAAGCAATTGCATTCTACACCTAATTAAATGGTTTCCAACTTGTTTTACATTATGTTGGTTCTCATTAGCACAAGTTCCTTAATTATTTATATGTAGGTTTTGGTACAGTTGTGGGGGGAGGCTGGTCATTTCCCAGTCTGGGCTATGGACAGTCTTTCTTCAGAACCCTGGACAGCTCCTAGATTGCGCTGATTCTCACTTCAAGATTTAATTTATGTTGGAATCTAGAGAAACCAAACAAAGGATCAGACAAACTGTAAGACTGATCCTTAAAAGCAGACCATAGATCTCAGGCACTCAGGATGGGAGGGAGAGAAGTAGGGGAGGAGAAAACAATGGAGCAGAGAGTGCGGGGGACTGTGGAGGACTGTGAGCACTTTGGTGGTGGGAAAACTACGGTGACTGCACCTGAGGAGAGAAATCCTATATTTTGAAAAAATAAACAAGGATGTTAAAAAAATAAATTTGGTAAGTGCCATCACACAAAAAATGAAATTTATGTAATATTAAAGATTCAGTTACAAATGCTCCCTCTTCTAAGTTTCCTTACACTGGTAACACAGAGAACAACAAAGAGATTTCCTCCAAGGTGAGCCACTTCCCTGGCAAGAACAGCTACCATAGGGGCCTTTCTGGTGGCGCAAGGGGTTAACTCTCTGCTTATAAAGCTATCCACAGCCACTCTGGCAGAAGTTCGATATCCGGCCAGGGAGCTTCCCACATGGCATAGCAGACCTCTCCTGTCTCACCTGTCTCTCCTGCTGCTCCCCCTCAGCAGTGTATTTCAGTCAATCTGCCTGTTCTGCTCCCTGCTCTCTCTCTGGTGAATCCTCTCAGCCTCCAACACCTCTGGCCTACATCCCAGTTTTTGTATGCATAAAGAAATACATCTTTAAAAAAGAAGACCTACCATAGACTCTGACACACAGAAATGTGTCTCAAAAAGTCTCAGAGCATGGCAATTCGTCTCTAGCCCTTCATTTTCAAGACAGGGCTAAACTGGCCTCCCTGGTGGTAGAGGGGTTAAAGTCTCAGCTCTATTAATCTATCACCAGCCACTGTTAGCCACTACAGCATGAGTTCAATCCCCAGTCAGGGATCTAACCCACATAGCACAGCAGATCTCTCCTGCCTCACCTGCTGCAAAACCTCAGCAGTGTATTTCAGTGGACCAGCCTATTCTGCTTCCCACTCTCTCTCTGGTGAATCTTCTCACCCCCTGTACCTCTGACCAACACCCCAGTTCTTATATGCATATATAAATTTTAAAAATCTAAAGTCATTTGCTGTGTATAAACTCTGATTCTGAAGCATTAAATACATGTATAATAGTACAACTAGGAACAAATTAGTAAGTATGACATTGTTAACTCACCTTTAACTCAGTTACTTCTGCCAGAAAAAAAAAGAAGTCATAGTTGAGGCATTTATTTTAGTGACTTTAGCATATAACATGTAAGATAAATTAATAAGTTCTAAGAAACTAAACTCAGGGAAGCAGCTACTGAAAATTCAGGGGGTACCACATTCATATACCACCTCGTGCACGGCACACGTAGATTGGGGCACATAATGCAGCCTTGACTGTACTTGCAAAACCAAACCCAGGGGGTCTCTAAGGTTATACAGATATAGAAAAACACCTTAAAACAATAGGTATCTAATACCTATCAAATAAGCAATAAGCTCGCAAAGTGACTCACTAAAATATAGTAAATATTTTAAGATAGTACTGATTTATATTTGTAGGTAATTTTTGTTATAAAAAAGAACACAAGAGAAAAAAACACAAGTATCACCATTTTTTTTTTCATTAAATTGCCTCTCAGAAACTCACTGTGAGCTGACATTTAGAAAGGGGCTCAGATGGAAAGTTCACAGTACTAACACATCTATGAAACTTAGATCTGAGGATATATAACTTCAAAAAGTTAAGTCCTGTCATCTCATCTGTAATCATGAGCCTATAGAAATTCCCACAGTTACATTAAATATTTTTTAGCCTCTACTGATACTTTACTCTTGAAAAAGCTAAATAACTTATCAAAATTAAAAGTGGCTCAGTTTCTCAGAGTTCAGACAAGTTAGCTTTATCTTGAAAGCAAATCTTGATAGCAAATATTTTAAATCACTTTTGAAACTCAGGTGAAAAAGAGATTATAAAGGAGATGAGATTTAATGAGGCCATAATCACCACCTTGAGTAACATGTGACTAATAAGGTGTGATATCTGAATCCACATATGATCAAAGACAATCTTAGGCTGATGAATAATATACTCTTCATTTACTAAGAAATAGAACATTCTGTATGCTGTTAAATTGGAAAACCAGAGTTTTTCAAAGGTAAAAGCAGCAAGGTATCTGAAATTTACATTTTTTCCCCTTGCTTTGAGCGCTTAGCAGTAACAGTAGTGGTCATTAAGAAACTAGAACTGATTTTACAGAACAATTTTTCCATTTTTAGAATATACCTTGACAGATACTAATGCAAAAGAAATAATATAGAGGATAAATTGCAGTGGATTTTGAAATTATATACCTGGGTTGATGGAGGTAGCACTGGTACATGGAAAAGAGCTGAACATCAAAGAAAACCTCTCAGTTGCCACAATTTTATCCAAGACTCATGATCCAATTTTCAACTATCTGCCTGTCAGCAGCTCCAAGAATACCTATGGTCTAGAAATGAAATTAAATATACTTTCTACCTATCAACAAAACAAAATTATAAATTTAGTTAATAATTATATGGATAATTGTTTCCATAAATTTTCCCTAAACAAACTAACAGATCTATACAGACCTCTTGCAGATCTTTTGGGAAAGGTAACACATTGTGTGTGTAAGAGACACAACTATTTGATTCAATAACACTATTTGATTCAATAGCATACAGGATGGATATAACTTGAAGATATGTTGCTTTCAGGCAATTGAATCTGTGACTCTTGAAAAACCATTCCAATTTTTTCCTTTTGTTTGTGTGTGGGGTGGGGGGGACTTGACTCACAAGGTGCATTAGTGAAATTATATTAATATATTCTTAACCATTGCCCTTAATACCTATAATACTTTGAATTATAAACAGAATGGGGGATGCCTAAATTCAGAAATTAAGGGAAACACCTTAGGAACCCTACACCAACAATAATTCTTCCTGTGGTTATTGTTCAGTGTCCCTTTCAGTGGGAATGGAAGTCCTCTATATCTATGATGTTCTATCAAGACTAAGTCGGATTGAATATAAAGGAATTAGAAAAACAAATGTTGTGAGAAGTTACAGAGATGTATTTAGTGAGAATAAAACCAATGCCTTTTCTACCATTATTACTGTCATAACATCCACAATGTTCCCAAAACTGCCATTCACATTGTCTATGTGAGTTTGTTACGGCTGCCATAATAAAATACCACAAACTTGGCAGTTAAAACAACAGAAATTTATTTCTTCACAGTTTGGAGGCTAGATATCCAAGAACCTACCTTAGTGATGGCAGTTTTGTTTTCTCCTATGGCCTCTCTAATTAGCTAGCAGACTGCTTGCTACCTTCTCACAAGACCCCCTGCTTCCTATAAGGACTCAGTTATATTGGATTGGGACCTACCCATATGACCTCAATTAATCTTAATTACTTTAATTAATTGCCAAATCCAGTCATATTCTGAGGTTTAATAGAGTTAAGATTTCGACACATAGAGTTAGGGGGTATACTATTCAGCACATAGCAATGTTTTCAAAATAAGACTTTAGTAGAAAAAATATTTAAGACCACTAATTCAACTCCTTGTCCAGATACTGCCAAAAATGGATAAGCTCTATTAACTCATTTCACAATACATCCAGGATGTCAGTCTCTCTGCAAATGAGAAAACTGAGACTTAGGATTAAAAACTTGCTAAAAAACCATACATCTAACAGATAACCACTTAGTACTCTGAGTTATTTAGGCCCCAAAATCTGCCTCAAGAGTTCACATGTCTAACCAGTGCTGTCTATCATCTCTATGTACCCAGGCTGCAAAGGCATGAATGGCAGCTGATGATGGATTAGGCTGTCCAAGAAAAATTAACCATAGCAATGAGAACAATTTAACTAAAAGCATCATTTTTGTGCATTTGTGGAGCAGTCCTAATCTGTAAATAAAGTTATAAATTGTTCACTTATTTTTCTAAAAATTTAATGATCCCACAAAGCTTATTCCATAGGATTCATATAACACAATGGTTAAACTGGTGGGTTCTGGGACCACACTGCCTAGGTTTAAAACCTAAGCTCAGCTATTTCTAACTGTGAAAACTTGGGCAAGTCACTAAACCTCTTTAGGCCTCTGACTCCTCATATGCAAAAAGAAAATGATCATAGTGGTTACTTTCTACAGTTACCATGAAGTTCAAAGAAGATAGTCTATCAGCAGAATACCAGCAACACAGCAATCATTCAATAAATGCTGGGTATCGATATTGTTATTCTACACAACAGTTTTAAACTGATAAATTGTGCAGGGAATATGTTTTTCATAAGTACTAGATGGAATTAAGCTCTGCCACATGTTATATTACAAAGGAATATCTTCAAGAAAATACAGGAAATCTCCCCAAAACATGATAACATAGAATTCCTTATTTCTTACTTGTACTGCTCAATATCATATGCACAGTTCTGATTTTCTGAAAGTTTTTTATACCTTAAAATGTTGCAGTAATAGAAGATCCCAGAATACATAGAAATAAATTATACAGATTCTTAAGAAATACTTTATAATGGTATAAGGAAAATCAAGCAAATATCATAAATTACTGTGAGGAAACAAGAAAGCATTTATAGAGTCTGGACTGTGCAGAGACCCACCCAACATCAGTCACTCTCAGTTTACCTCCGGAAAGCACCTCTAAGCCTGCACTCACCAAAGTGCCCCGGAAACTGATGGCACATCCCAGTCCAGGCTGCACAGGGCCTCAGCCAACTACAGTGGTCCCCAGCTGCCCTCTAGTGAGTGCCCTAGGCAACTGTGGGAGGGGTGGAGACAAGCCTACAAAGGTCAAACACATAGCAGTGAGGTCCTGAAAGCAATCTGGAGGCACAATAGCACAACAAATGACAGCAGGAGTTGGAAGGGAAATATTACACTAGAGAGAGAACAGATGTCCAGACCCAATCACAAAGATATGGAAGATCTGCTTCTCTTATCAGATACAGAATTCAAGATTATCATCATAAATTAATTCAAAGAACTCAGAAAAGATATAGAAAAGCAGATCAAGAATATGCAGGATAATTCAGAAAAATAAATGTCATGAGAAACAAATTCAATGAACAGAAGATAGAAAATGACACTCTAAAAAAGGAAATAATGGAGTTGCTGAATAAAAAAATGATTATAAGAGGATGTGAAAAAACATACTGGAAGATAAAGAAGTAGAATAAACCAAATGGAATAACAAATCAGTGAACTTGAAGATATGAATTACAAAGAAACAAAATAGAAGAAAAAGAGACCTAAATTTTTAAAAATGAAGAAACACTTTGAGAACTACCCAACAACATGAGGAAAGTCAATATAAGAATAATGAGCATCCTGGAAGGGGAAGAGAGACAAAAAGAAACTGGGAAGATAGTTAAAGGAATAAAGAAAACTTCCAAATCTGGAAAAGGAAATAAATATACAAACGCAGGAAGCAAAAACACAGGTATCTAAACAAAATGAGACCAACACCAAGAAATACGGTGGTGAAATTTCCCAACACTTCAATTCAAAGAAAGAATATGGAAGTTGGCAAGGGGGAAGAAGCAGATAACTTACAATGAACACAGATTAGGCTAGCATTGGCCTTCACAAGATAAACACTGTGAGCAAGGAGAGAATGGAATGATGCTTTAGGAAAAACTTGAAGATAATGACTGCCAACCAAGAATATCACAAACTGTAAGCCCCACCTTTAGGTGGGAAATAATGGCTTTCTCAGACAAAGAAAAACTGAAGGAGTTTGTAAAAACTAGATGTCCCTGCAAGAAATAATGAAAAGAACTCAAGTTCTTTTCATAAGTACTAGATGGAATTAAGCCTGAGCCAAATAAACACACAAAAAGGACTAAAAAAAGAAATAGACACAATCACAAAACTGAAAGTCAAATGGCAGCAACAGACTTTCATATTTCAATAATCATTCTAAATGTTAACAACTACACTCACTAAGAGTATCTGGTTAGATCAGGAAACAGAATCTAACATTCCGCTGTTTCCAGGAGACAAACCTCAGCTCCAAAGGGTTGGAAAACAATCCAAGTTAATGGGACCCAAAGGAAAATCATAATTAAATCATACAAAATAGACTTCAAGTTAAAAAGGTAACAGTGACAGGGATACACATTACAGAGTTATTAAGGGAACAATACAACAGTAGGTCATACCACTCATCAATATATATGCACCAAATGATGGTGTACCAAAATATATTAGGTAACTACTATCAGCACTGAAAATAAACATCGGAACAACACATCTGTTGTAGGAGACACTCTCTCTAATGGACAAATCAATGAGACAATAAATGAATAGGGACATGGTAGCTTTAAACAAATAGACTATATGGACCTAATAAATATCTATAGGACCTTCACCACCCAAAAATAGAACACACATTTGTCTCAAGTACCTGTGGGACATTCTCCAGGACTGATGACATGCTGGGTCACAAGATAAATTATAAATATGAACAAATTAATGAAGAACATCTTCTCCAATCATAAAGGTATCAAACTAGAAACCAACTACAAAAAAGGGGCAGGGAAAACCTCAGGAGATTAAACAACACACTACTGAAAGACCCATGTAAGAAATAAAATATTTTGAGACAATATTAATGAGGGCACAACCTTCCAGGAAGTATGGAACACCACAATGGAGTACTGAGGGGGAAAGCAAATAGCAATACAGGCCCATATCAGTAAATAAGAAAGCACCCATATCAAAAACCTGGCCTTCCATCTCAAGGAACTAGAAAAAGAAGAACAAAAACAAAAACTGAAAGCCAGTAGAAAGAAGGAAATAATAAAACTCAGAACACAAATAAATGAAATAAAAATAAAAACACAGTCTAAAAGATCAGTGAAACCCAAAGCTAGTTCTCTGAAAAAAATAAACAAAATAGATAAACCTCTAGATAAGCCCACTAAGAAAAAAAGGAGAAAACAAATAAATAGGGTAAAAATGAAAGATAAGTTACAAGTTACTGCACAAACTTAAAAGATAGTAAGATTACCATGAACATTTACATGCCGATAAGTTCAACAACCTAGATGAGATGGGCAAGTTTTTACAATTAGACAATAGTCCAAGAAAAAATAGGGAAGAAATAGAAAACATGAGCAAAACAATCACAAGCAAGGAAATTGAGACAAAAATAAAAAGGCTCCTAAAAACAGAAGTCCAGGACCAAATAAATGGTTCAAAAGCAAATTCTACCTAATTTTCAAACCAATCTGATACCTATTCTGCTCAAACTTATTCAAAAATTTTAGATAAAAGGAATACTTTCAGACATATATTATGAAGTCAATATTATGCTAATACCAAAACCAAGCAAAACCAGCTTGCAAAAAAAGAAAACTATAGATAAATTTCCTAAACGAACACTGATGCAAAAAACCTCAATAAAATCTTAGCAAATCAAGTCCAACAATGCATTAAAAGGATCATACATCAGGACCACATGGGATTCATACCAAAGACACGAATGGTCCAACATCTGAAAATCAATCAATGGAACTCACCACATCAGCAAAAAGAAAAAGACCACATGATCATATCCAACCAATACTGAGGAAGCAATGGATGAGACTCAGCGTTCATTTATGATAAAAACTCTCAAAAATCAGGAATAATTAGAACATATCTAAACAAATCCACAGCTAGCACCATTATCAACAGTGAAAAAATGAAAGCCTTCCCAGTAAGATCCAGTACAAGACAAGGATGTCTATTCTCACCACTAGTATTCAATATGGTCTTAGAAGTCCTAGCTAGAGCAGTTAGGCCGGAGAAGGATATGAAAGGAATCCAAAATGGGAAAGAAGTAGTGAAGCAAATAAAAACCACAATGAGAAACCACCTCACACCACTGAGAATGTACCATATTAAAAAAGAGCAGAAACAAGGGGTTCCCTGCCCACTTGTGATTATGCAGGTGTCTGTTTCTTAAACCTACCCCTTTAAAAAAAGGAGCTCTCATCCCAAGGCTGCCCACCTGCAACCATTCTAATAACTATCCCTTTTAGAGGCAGCTCTTCCTGCCCATTTGTGTCTGTGCAAGCATCATTTCTCTTTTCCTTCTTAAAATAATAAACTTGTCCATTTGGATATAAAAAAAATAAAAAGAATAGAAATTAGTGTTGGTAAGAGTGTGGAGAAAAACGAACCCTCTTACACTCCATTGTTGGTGGCCCAGGCCAGCTCTATGGCTGTATAACTGGGAGTCTCCATGAAATTCTCTTAACCTGTATGGGCACCAGCTTCTCCATCAATAAACTGACACGATTGAGAATATGCTCCCTATTCTAAGAAAGAAAGAAAAAAGCAAGAATACTAATGACCAAAATAATAATCAAGTCCATTCCCCAAATGAAGATTTTTGTGACATATACTTAGTTTCCTCATATATAAAAAATTATAATCGTGAATTACGATGAAAATCAAATGAGACAGTATGAAAAACATTTTATAAATGTCAAAGCCCTTTCTGTGGAAATTATTAATTAAAAAAATCACATTATTGCTGCTTTTTCATAAGTTAGTCAGGTGTGGTTTGGACATATATTAAAGCTTCTTAGGTTCTTATAATTATCCAAGATTAAGAAAACATCCCACAATATGTGCAATTTAGGAAACTGCTATCTTTACATATTGTGGTACTCTCAAGCTTGTATTCAAGTTATTACAATTATATGGTGGCTCTTTATAGACACAAATCAAGTATGTGACCTGATTCAGAAGTCTGGAGCAGGAAACAGGAATCGGTATTTTTAAGTCTCCGGGTAATTCTAATGGCTATTTGGCAACCTCTTCTGTAATTGTTGTGTCTATTATTTCATTGACAGTGTATTGATACACTCTAGTACATATGCAAAACTTCACTTATATGTATGGTTTCAGGTTTCAACTAGGCAGCATCACACATTCCTTCCAATGTATACCTGTCACTTAGATTGCTACCTAATGCAAAATCAGTCATCTGAAAATCAACTGTAGCTTTTTTGTATAGATGTTCACAACAATTGCAGTCTCTCTGGTTTTGGATAACAGATACACCCAAATTTTTGCATCCCATTCCTAGGACAGTACAGTTAACCTGAGAATCACTTAGAGAGAACCCAAACTAGAAAATAAGCTTACATCACAAGGGAGAGTAGAAAATATGGGATTGGTCTTTAAATTAATGCTGAGGAATAGGGTACTAAACCCTCCCCACTTGGTGAGGTAAATTAATATAGTAAGATAAGCTACAACTAAAGATATGTAATAGAATAGGATAGATGCAAGTTTCAGAGCAGTAAGATGAACTTCCTCTAGAAGAGACTTCTTAGAAGAGATTTCAAGAGAAATGCACAGAGTGATGCTTAGAACATCTGTAGTTTGAGTGGGTCAAAGATAGTTAGGTTTCAACTCTATGTAGATCATAACTAAAAATACATGCTTAAGACAGACTGAAACAAATAATAATAAAGAGAATAAAAAAGGGACAGGGTTTCCAATAAATGTTTTTGTTCTCTTTCTTCTATATGGCACCATGGACAGCAACACTCTGCTATTCAGAGTTGCAGCTGGGAGACTCATTTTGTTCCTTGAATGCCAGTGAGCAAAGGGAGGAGGTGTAATGTTTGTATTAGAAATGAAATAAATAGGGCCTCCCTGGTGGCGCAGCGGTTAAGCGCTGCGCTGTGGAGCTGTTGGCAGCAGCGATGCGAGTTCGACGCCCGGCCGGGGAGAATCCCATATGGTGCGGCAGACCTCTCCTGCCTCGCCCTCTGCTCCCCTCAGCAGTGTATTTCTGATCTGCCTGTTCTGCTCCCCACTCTGTCTCTGGTGAACCCTCTCGCCGCCCCACGCCTCTGGCCTGTACCCCAACTTGTATGTATAAATAAAAAATAAATCTTTAAAAAAAAAAAAAAGAAATGAAATAAATAGTAGGCCTATGGAGAAATGCAGGATAATTTGAAAAGCAAGAACAAATACATAATTTCTAGAACTACAGATCACTTACATGAGCTGGAATAATGTCTATTGTAAGTTAAAGTACTAAAAATAGACAACACGAGGAATATGCTCTATAAATAATAAACCCATAATTTTTACCAGCATTGCCCTGGCATGAGTAATCCCTCTTCCAAGTTGAGAATTTGACTAAGATTTCCTTCTGTGGACAAAATGGAACGGGGATATTAGAGCCTTTTCCACAACTCTGTGAAATCCACTATTGTACTTCTCCTAAGTAGTTACTGATACAGAGGTTAGCAGAGCATACATTTTATTCATGAGGGGAAATACTAACAAACCATATATTTTAGATTGATAACTGTCATCCCGTTAAAGTCTAAATAGTCAGTTGCCAAAAAAGTTAAACTATGTGAACTGCTACCTTTCTTTCAGGCACAAATAATATTTATCATTTAGTGTACTTGTATTTATAGCCATGCTTACCCACTTATTATCATGTAGTCCATGATCTATGTTTAAGGACATTTGGGTATCTATTATAAATAAAGCTGCTATGTGCACTTATGTTTGTGCTTTTTGTGTAAATATAACTTTTTACTTCTATTGGATAAATGTCTAAGAGTGCAATTATTGGGTTTACGAAGGTTTCATATTTCATTTTTTAAGAAACAGCCAAACTGTTTCCCTGAGTGACTCTTTCATTTACACAATGATTTATTCATTTTTTTCACCTTCTGCCAGTTTAGTGACATCACAAGTTTCTACTTTAGTCATTCTGAAGGGGGTAATGTGTTTTTAATTAGCATGTCTTTGATGACTAAGTATGCATTAAACATCTTTTCATGTGCTTCTTTGCCATTCATATATTCTCTTCAGTGAAATGTCCAGATGTCTTCTGCCCATTTTCTAATTGGATTGTGGTTTTCTTAATTGTTGAATTTTTAGAATTCATCATATGTTCTAGACGCTAATCCTTTCTTGGGTACATAGTTGGAAATATTTTCACCCAGTATGTAGACTGTCTTTCCATCCTCTAAACAATCATTTTTCAGAGCAAAACATTTTTTTTTATTTTGATGAAGTTCATTTCATCAAACAGCCTTGGGAAGAAAGGGAACTCTAAGTGATTCTGATGAGCTAAAGTTTGAGAATCAGAAGGCAACCATAAATCAGAGACATTCTGTAAGGGAGGGAGAGGAAAAGGGATTAAAACAAAGAGAAGATCACAAGGGATTATGGTGATGGTTCATGGGTGAATTGGTGGTGGGAATTTTACAGGGAATATACAATGGTCTAAAAGATATAAATAAAAAAATTTAAAAAATAAAGTTTGAGAATCACTGCTATGATGAGCACAGACTTCACATCTGAGTTTCTCCCTCCCAATCTGGAAGGCCTGGTAGTCCTTACAGGGGATGTGCATCCTGACTAAGGTTCTCCAGGCTCAGGGTTAGGGAACTGTTATTAGTATCACTCCATTACTCAAGACATGGACTCACATTTAATAAAACTTAGGGAGAGAGAGTAAAATCATATTTACGTAACTTTATTACTGGGTACTGATAAAACTGTTCTATTAATTAAGAAGGAGGTCACTATTAATATAACAAAAGGGTGGTTGCACTAATATATTCACATCATAATTATCTGTGGTTAAAAAAAAAGTTCTAAGGTAACTGTTAGATCTTATTTGCTTATCTATTCAAGCAAATTGCAAAAATGTTCAGGATCCAACTACAATTTGCCATAAATAAAAATTTTATCCACACCTCAACACACTGTGGGAGTATTCTGAATTTATAATCTTTTTTTAAAAATTCTTATTCTGTAGTTTTTATTTCTAATTATTTATATACATATGTCCTTTAAAATGCTGTGAAAATGCTTACAAATATACACACAATATTCAACAGTTTATCCAGAAAATAAAGCATGATCTAAGAATGTGCCCCAAATAATCACTTCTGCCACTAGTTAAGCTTCAAGTTTCCAATTAAAAAATATTTTTAAACTTTAGTGCAAAGCACTAGAGATAAAATGATGAAAGCATCCAAACAGGATTCCTGTGCTGAGATCAGAAAGGAGGAGGCATAATTCCAGCTTTTTCGGTCAATGGGTTATCCCAGTAACTGAAATCTTTGGCTCTGGATTCTCACCACTAGAGAAGGATGTCAAGATTCCATTGTCTCTTTTCTCTTTTGCATCATACCAAGGTTAGGTATAAGGCCATGGTGTACACAGAGAGAAACAGCAGAACTACACTGCTAGAGAGCAGTAGATCCCTGCCCACAACCTCTATTCACTTTGCATGGTTTCAGTTATCCACAGTCAACTGTGGTTTGAAAATATATTGTACAATGAGAAACTTAGGGAGAGAGAGTAAAATCATATTTACATAACTTTATTACCAGGAACTGTTATAACTGTTCTATTTTATTATTAGTTATTGTTGTTAGTCTCTTAACTGTGTCTAATTTATAAATTAAATGTTATCATAGATATATATGCATAGGAAAAACATTGTATATAGAAAGTTTGGTGCTATTTGCAGTTTCAGGCCAATACTGAGGGTCTTGGAATGCATCCCCCAACCCCCGGATAAATGGGGACTGCTGTATTTTAAAGAGAGAATGAAAAGTTAATGAGAGGTGACAGTCCCTTTTCTTTTATTTTGAAAGTATTTTTCTTGGATCCTACTTCCAATAGCCTACTCAAATCTGCACTCACTGATATAGTGCTCAAATTTTATTATCTGGGACCAACCAGTACCTGGATTACTTTGTTGTTGTAATTAGCACTCTTGCTTGACTATGGCATCTTAGTGCTCAAGTTTATCTGCAAGGACGGTGAAGAGAAGTCAAGAAACTTCCTTCCATGTTGGGTCCTTTTCTCTGTTTCTTAACAGAACTGTCAGCAAACAACCAGGTGAAGTGAAGGTAGCCAGTGTTCACACCAGTCAATTCTGCTACTGTTCGCAGATTTGGTAAGAGAGGAAAAATAAAAAGGGGGAAGAAATCTGGGGGGGAGGAAATGTTGAAGCCAGATTTTTTTTCTTCCTCCTGGATCTATATAATCCCTTTTCTCCTCACCACTCATCATCATGGAAAATTCTTGAGTTCTATGTAAAGGAGTTCAATCCACTCCCTTTTGCTCTACCCTTAGCTTCCTCTGTCCTGCTTTTCCCAATTAAGTAATTTATGAAATTCAGGTAACAAAAACTATAGCAATCGGAAGTTCAATGCACAATCAAGAGTATGCACAGACCATACATTCACATTTTCAGACTAACACAAACCATGTTTAGGAAAAGAGGTGTGAGATCACGAAGAAAAATCGAGGTTGAAATAAAATGAAGCCTTAAGTTCAAACACAGGCCCTTTTGCCAATTTTGCTTCTAATATGAACAAGCACGGGACATGACAATAACTATGAGGACAAGTAATTTCATTAAGAGGAACTTAAAAGCAAGATCATCAGGGACTAAAATCTATGAATTTTTTCTAAAACAATGGTCTACTTTTGATTAAGTACTAATTGAGTGTGGTCAGATGGCTGTAATATAATGTGCAAATCCAATTATGGTTTATTTAGCAACAAGTGTGAGTTGGTCACCAACAACTTTTGGGGTAAAAAGGACACATTTTTCCCTTCATAGAGCATTAGTAAATTCAAACTTCAGCTATACTTTCTAATCTTTAATATTCCTATATAATTAATTTCTCCCGATATTCCTCCCATCCCCTTTGCCTTTCTCCTTCTCTCCCTCTAATTTACAGACAGGATTAACTTACACCTCCTCATTACAGTATAATAATTATAAATTTAACTCTTTCCAGTTGAAACAATAAGTAGCTAAATGAGTATGTACAAATGCAAGATCTTCTAATGCAAAAATATTTCCAAAGGATCAGGAGACTCCCTGGGAAATAATATTTCCTACATTTCCATTCTACTTGCAGAATTGCTTGCTCAAATTTCCCCAGATTTTAAAGTGAAAAATTGGGGTTAGAATAAAATTGATCTTGAAATCTGATAATATTATTGAGAAAATCAAGGGGCTGGTCTTCAATAACGACAGTATATTATTGGTTCCAAAACAATGAACATGTACAGAGTGACAAGTAGAGACGGCAGAGCAGCATTATAAAACCCCAGGCTGCAGCACCTAGTGGCAGAGATCATTCAATTGATGAAGTTGATAATTTAACAAATTATACTTTTCTTTAGCACCTTAGACAAAAAACAACCCTCATGTGATGCATTCAACAAAATCTGAAAAAGAGCAATAAAAATACATTGTAATTGGGAAAATGCAAAGAGCCTCCTAGTCACAAATGCATCACTCAATTCAGCGCTTCCCAGGTTCGCCTTCCGGAGTGCTACTATCACCACAATGCCATAAAAATAATGGAGAAAAAAATTCAAGAGCAAAGAACTAATTAGCTCCATAGGGACGCACTAGAACAAAGGACAAGGTTTCAAAGGGTAGAATGTAAATCTAAAGTAGGGAGAACCAGAACATGAATCACTTGTTTTCCCAGTCCCGTCCCTGCTTTAGTAAACATTTGGGATGACACTGCAAAGGAACAAGGGCACTGACTGACGAGATTCTCTGTGGGAAGCTGCTGCAGCTCCAGACAACGACCTGCACGAGTGTAATGCAAGCACACAGATGAGAACACACTAAAAAACACGAGAACATTTGGAGAATCTGTTTTTTTTTTTTAAGATTTTTTTATTTATGCATACAAGCTGGAGTACAGGCCAGAGGCATGGGGCAGAGAGAGGGTTCACTAGAGACAGAGTGGGGAGCAGAATAGGCAGACAGACAGAAATACACTGCTGAGGGGAGCAGCGGGCGAGGCAGGAGAGGTCTGCAGCTCCATGTGGGATTCTCCCTGCTGGGCGTCAACACACAGCTCCACAGCGGGTGCTTAACCCACCAGGGAGGCCCAGAGAATCTGTTCTTAAGGCGGAGACTGGAGATAATTATTCTCTGGGCCTCGGTCCAGTACTGTTCTAGGAATTCTCTCTTCTACCTTCATAAATCCAAAGTTCCATATATAGTCATCTGGTTATGATCTATTTGTCTTCCTATTGCTTTTTTCAACTCTCCTCATTCTTTCCTCATTTTCAGAGAGAATGAGATTGCTATCATTCATAATAAACTGAGTACATGTCAACTTTTAGCCTAGAGGTGAAATTGGTGGCATTCAGGAATGTTTTTTGATGGAGACTGGCTTATTTGTTTCTATACCTACCTGGGTTTTATAATCCCTTTTGCTGAGGAGAAAGAGTACCAATTTTGTGAGAAAACAGAGAGAACCCTGATATACATACAGAGGAAAGAAACCTCCAGAATCAGAGATCTGCAAATAGGAGCAAGGCAGGTAAATAAAACCTGTGATGATCATCCATTACCAGTTGTCATCCTTGAGGACACAATTCCTCTGTGGACATTGGCTGTCCAATGACAGCAGGAAAAAAGATTCATGTACTCACACTGTCCCCATGTCCTAGCCCCATTTTCGAGAGTCTGCTGGTCCAGACTTCTACTACTCCATTCTAGAATGATCTCAAATTTGAAACATCTAACCTCGTAGAGCCTGGCTTGTATTGTTCTCCTCCCTGACTCCCACATGTGCTCTCCAAAGGGTGATATTCTAGGCAACTATCCCAAGCCCTAGAGGTATAAGCACAGAATTTTTACAAGCCTTTTTCCTTATCCATGTGTGTGTTAAACACACACAGTCCACTAAGAAAAAAAAAATAACAAAACATGTTTTCAACTGTTTTCATTATTTTGTTGCCTCTGAGGAGCCTTTTAAAACATGTCTTTCTAATTACATCCCCTCTCATGACATTTTATACCACAAATATATCATTTTATATGAAGTACATGAATAAAAGAGTACAATTTTATTCACCCTCCAAGAGCCAACTTTCACCCCCTTAGAGGAGATATAAGAGAATGCATGATCTTGAAGCTTGTAACAACTGAAATAATTTCAACAGCTCTGTTAAACTGCTGCTTCTCTAATGTTCAGCGGAATATAAATTCCTTAAAAACTTTACCTTTTCTTTAGATTGGTAATCAGTATTGAAGAGCTCCAGTGAAGCCAAATCTTTATGTTCTGAGATTTCAAAACACAAATCATTTGCCTCTTCCTTCACTCTGTAAGAAAATCTACAGAATCAGCCAGGGTCACCCTCAGGTTAATGGCAACCCCAATGAGCCTTAACGCATTTAAGTTATATATTAAGCATAAACACAGTCAACCCATTTCCCACTCCAGAAACTAGATAAATATGCTTACTTCTTGCCGTTTGAAGTTCTGGACATACTCTTCAAACTGTTCATCTTTTGTTTCATCAGCTTTCCCAAGCTTCTGAAGGACCTAGTTTTCAAATAAAATAAAAGTTTGATTTAATAATGTTTTCAAATAATAGGCAGAGCAAGACTATTGGTGTTAGATGATACCAGATTTATTAGAGCCAAGTTCATGGTAAGCACTCCCAGCATCCTCTCTGAGTCCCTTCAACTCAATTAACACTCTTGAGGTCCTTTTTTTCTAATTCTCAAACTACTAATTCCTAAATATTTTCACTTTAGATCAGGTAAGTTACTGAGAATCAGCAACATCTCATCTGGTAGCAGCAGTTCACCAAGATAGAAGAAAGTCATCCAACTCTTCAGAGCAAGCAAGAGTCCAAGCCTCAGCTCGATGACTTCAGATGTTAATGAACAGGCACTCTCGTCTCATCGAACAAGACAAACAAGAGATGTTTGAAAACAAGAGATGAATATTTATTGAACATCTCCTATGTGCCTGAAACCACTATGATTTACATGTTATCCCTTTAGTTCTTGCAGTTATTCCTGCTGATTATTTTATCCATATGACAACTGAAGAACTAGGATCACACAGTAAGTGACTCATGAGGGATCCTCAAGGAAATCCTCTTTCTGATACCTGTTACCACCCACGGATAGCTCTTTTCTTCCCATGAGAAGCAAATGGGATTTATACATTATAACTATTATTCCCTTATTCTCAGTCAATATTCCTGAAGGCTACTATGCCCTAAGACACAGCTTCTGGGCAGTGTATCTGTAACAGTAGAAGGATCTTTAATAGACCCAGTGCTTTTAGTCCTATATTTAAAATTTAGATCCTAATTCCTTTTCTTTTGTGTTTCTAGAAATTTTAGCTAAACCAACAACTAAAAACCACTCCTAAGTGTAAAGAGAAATCACAGAATAAAATTAGATGACACAATAAGCCCATACTTTCTCCAATAAGGAAAATAATAAAAAAAATCCAGAACTCTTTGAGTTATAATGCATTCACACCTGATGCCAGCTACCACAGAGGGGGAGATGGGAAAAGGACAGGACAGAGACAGGCAGGGATTTAGTCTCAGCTAAGACTCCTCTCCATGACATTCAGAATGTTGGGTCTATTTCTTTGCTGATTCTCGTGGGAGTCTTGTCACCACATTTCAAAGATAAATGGACTGAGACTCAAGAGAGGTCAGGCAACGTGTCTACATCATTCACTTTGCAAATGGCAGAACCCAGATTCCAACTCAGTTCATCTACCCTATTCCCAGTGCTTTCCATACAAAGATTGTACCTAAGAGCTTGCCCAACCAACAAAATGAATGCCTATAACATGATTCTGCAATATAAATGACCAACTTTTCTAGCTATCAAAATTTTAACATGGTTGTAAGGAGTGATGTCTACACAGGTGCTGAATTATTTGCCTTTATTTCTACAAATCCAATCAATCTGTTCAAAAACCAAGATGATGCTTCTTACCAATGACAAAACTTCCATATCTCTTCTTTATTTACCCCATTCATTTTTAATCTCTTATTTGGAATTAAAACTATCCTTGATGAACCATTACATTCTACCACTTCCAGACACTTCCATTCTCATTTTCCCAATGTGCCAAACTCTTCTAACATGCCCCTGTGAATGTTATTCTCTCATGAAGGACTCCAAAGTCCCAATGCTACCCTGACATTCTTACATATCAAGGGGGACAACAAGTAGCAAAAAGAGCAGAGGTTGCAAGGGTAGTGCAACAGAGGTCATACAGTACTCCATTGCAAAGGCTTTAGAAATCCTAACTTATCATAGTGGCTTATCTGCCTGAATCTAGACTTGACCTCACAATATCTAGGCAGTAGATGATTCTAAGTTTACCTGTGAGCTGAAATCTAACATAAAACAAAGTTACACTTCTAAAGCTGCCAAGCTTTCCTTAAGCAACATTTATTCCTACGTTGATTCTTCCCACCATCTCCATCCTATAAAAATCTCCAAACCATCACTTAACTATGTTTCCTAGCTCCTCCATTAAGCCTGACCAATAAACCTGTGTCAGCATTACCTTCTTCCCATTTAACCTACAACCAAAACGTTTACAGTTACAGGTTTCCTGTTAGCCTCATAATAAAACTGTGGTTGACACGACAGAAAGCTGTGTGAAGTTACCTCGAATTACTAAAAATGGAGCCACCTTATTACCTAGCAATCCCACTCCTAGGAATCTACCCAATGAGCACAAACATTTTAATTCAAAAGGATGCCTGTACCCCGATGTTTACTGCAGCACTATTTACAATAGCTAAGACATGGAAATAACCCAAATGCCCAAAAGTAGATAACTAGATCAAGAACATGTGGTACATATACACCATGGAATAATATTCAGCAACCAAAAAAGACAAATTCATGCCATCCGCAGCAACATGGATGGAGCTGAAAGGATTGTGCTCAGTGAAATAAGCCAGAAAGTGAAGGAAAAATATTAGATAGCTTTGCTTATAGAAAAAATATAGGGGAACCAAAAAAGGAACCAGGAAAATAATAATAATAATAATAATAATAATAATAATAATAATAATAATTTTTTAAAATAACAAAATTAGCAGGCAACTATAAATCATAGACATTCTGTAGGGGAGGGGGAGGGAGAGGGATCAAAACAGGGGAGGGAAGAGCACAAGGGAATATGTTGATGGTGCCCAGGTGAATTGGTGGTGGGAATTTTATGGGGACTACACCTGAGAGGAAGAAGCAAACATTGTACAAAAATGAACAATGATGTAAAAAAAAAATACACACACATACACACACACACATAAATATATTTAAAAAAAAATAATGTGACTGAGTTTTATACCCCAGGCACTTTTCCAAGAACTCATTCAATTCATACAATAACTCTAAAGGTCTTATTCTATATGCAGTAACTCATGTAATTCTCAGAATAACTCTATGAGGGGATGCCATCATACCCATTTTACAGATGAGAAAATGAGACATAGCATTTAAGGAACTTGCCCAAGGTCGCAGTTAGTCACTAGATGATGCAAGAGTCTAACCCAAGAAGTAAATATAATTCCACGGATGCATCATACATCTGACTTTATAAATATACTTTATTTCACATTCATGTTACACATGGTTTGTTTTTACAGTCACACTAAGAACAAAAGCTTTAAATCAGTAGGGGCACCAAAATTTCTACACTCAGAGGCAGCAACCTTGTTTAGAGAAGAAAGTTCTCAAGAAATCTCCTGAAGCTATGTTTGCAAGTACATATTTTAAATTTGACTCCATGATTTTTTTGTAAGTATTACAAAATGAGCGTTGATGGGGATAAATAAGTAGTTTTAAAAGTCTGCCTTCTGCTACCACTGTGGGCTGTCTGGTAGACCTCGGTTTCAGTCCCTGTTACGATATGGGCTTTGTGTCTTTTACTCAGCCTCCCCAAGTCCCCTTATCTGTAAATGGAATAAAATATTAAAATATTGTATAAAGGGGTATAATATTATGGGATAACATTACCTACTTCACAGAAATGTTTCAAAGTATTAACAAGAACCTTATATAAAATACTTAGTGGAGTTCCTGGTATATATATATTAAATATTTTGTTAACTGTTAGCCACTATTATTATCATCATGCATCATGTGGCTCCTCGTAAGAGGCACTTCTCAAAGGATGGAGAATTTCTGGCATGTAGTGTGGAGCTCAGGCTTAAAGACTTCCTTGGATCCATCCCTCCTGGGAAGTAGCCCCAAATGGTAGGATTTAGGGTTGTCTGAAGTGCAGTTACACCTTGAGCTATTTAGGAATAATCTGACAACCATGAAACTGAATTTTCTACCAGGAAAAGAATAATGAATTGAAGAAACTCATTTTCAGGCAAAGAAACATTATTTGATTGAACACTGCTCTCCAGAAGAGGTGGTGAAGAGAGGGAGAGGAAAGACGAGTGAGCTGAAAGAAAGCAGTCCACTCCATAGACTCAGAAGAAGGATATAAAGATCACTGCTCAGAGAGCTTTCTAAAGTTGCTCAAATAATCAGAATTGTTCTGTAACAAAAGCATTTCAGAAAAGAAAGCAGTTTGTATGGAGTGGCTAAAAGCAAAAATCAAACAAAATGTGTAAATGGATTTTTCAAAGGAAAATATTCACCAAGGCATAATTAACAAAATACACTTGCTACATTTCAAAATTAGGGTAAGAAGAAGACAGTAATATGATACTTTAGGAAAAAACACAAGAACCCGTTTCCTTGAGTAACAAAAATAAACATGTCTCTTTTTTAACTAGATGTTTTCCTAGCTCCTATCTTTTCCCCATTTGACTCATTTAATAATGTTTTAAATAAACCCAATTATCATCATATTTAATCAATTAGAATCCATGCACATTTCTTTAAGAAATAAATTTTCTTTGGTGGAAAACAATAATTATTCTAAGCATATATGTTAAAAATGATAGCTTTATTCTATTTTTAAAAATAATTATTCAGAGCATATGCTAGCCTTACTTTAGCACAAATGAACAATGATATATTTTTAAAAATAAAATTGTATACAGGCTCACACACATTACCAATTATTCAATATCACCCAATTTCATTTCACAAGCCCATATTACATATCAATAATATGACCGATATATCATTCCTTATTGAAAATTTATTATTTAAAAAAAAGCAGGAGGCATACGGTTAATTAATAGCAAAAGGACAAATAATCACTCTATTAACTAATAATTTCTGCTCACTTTTATAAGAGTATCTTTGAAAGAGAGAGCAGAAAGCACTGCATTTATTAAAGAATTGGTCACTGTAAGTAGGGAATAAATTGGTAAGCAGTTTATAAATTAATAGGCAATCAATACATTGATAAGCAATTTAAAGTTAAAGGGGTAATTTCTACATTATAGCTTCAGGGTCATTTTTTTCTTTATAATTTTCTATATTTTCTATAATTTCCTCAATATTTGTATTTATTCCTGACTAACAATCAGAAAAGGTCATAAAGAACAACATGAGTTTATCATAGTGCTAGTCTATTTATTAGATTCCTGCTAAATAAGTGGATTTGTTAGTAGCTGATAGGAAGACTCTCCTCAAATGTATTGATGAGTGATCAAAAGCAATAAAAGAAAGATATCCAACAACAGCCCTTAGGGAGTTTTATCTAAATCAGTGGCTCATGGGAAGGGTGAGGTATTAATTAATACCACGCAGTACTGTATGAGCGACTAAGGGTACCAAGGAAATGCTGAGATACGGAGCGTGGCATGTAACTAATGCTCAGTAAGTATCCGCTATTATTATGGATATTATTTTCTAACCATATCTTTGGCCATAAACTGACACTGACAAAAAATTGGGGAGGATATTAGGTATTTCCTAAGATGAAAATTGGGATTCACAAAAGGACTTCCTCTAACAAGATGAAATTTAACAAGGATAAAACAAATGCACAAACTGTACAAAACAAGACACACACTTAGAACATAAGGACAAAAGAGTAGTCCCAAAAGGGAAGGTGGTGTAGGAGTAGGTCAGTCCAGTAACAGAAGTCAACTGTATGGTGATGGATGGAAACTTGAGCTCTGGTGATGAACATTATGTGGTGTATACAGAGTTGATTTCAAAGACTATACACCTAAAACCTATAAAATGTTATAAACCATAATTACTGCAATAAAAAGGAAAAAATGTTAAGGAATGAAAAACTGCTTTTTAAATTTGATCAAAAAGGTAACTGTAAAAGTAGCAAATTTACATATTCAACATTTAATCAAAGGCAGACAGATAATCAAGAAATAAACAATGGATGCTAGGAGTACATGTTTCTTCCCTTACATAGAAAGAAGGGATAACTTTAGCTAAGAGTCAGTAGGATTCAACAAAGTGATGGTACTGCCGAGGCAGCTCATGTAATCTCAAGCTGCACTAACAAAGCATGAGAGCCTCCAGGAGGGCAGTTCTATGTGCTTCTCTGCTGTGGACAGGTTGGTAAACCCATAAATATACAGAAAAACTGGAGCCAGCTGAAGGCTGCCCAAGAAAGCAGAAAACTGACACCATGCAAGAGTCTTATTTGACAAACCTGGATATATCATCAGGGAGAAGACCAATAATACGGCTGTCTTCCAATAGTTCAAGGATCATCATAAAAAAGAATCAGATTCAGGCCTCCCTGGTGACAAAAGGGGTTAAGTCTCAGCACTACGAAGCTATCGGCAGCCACTGCAGCACGAGTTTGATCCCTGGCCAGGGAGCTTCCCACATGGCGCAGCAGACCTCTCCTGCCTCGCCAGCTGCTCCTTTCAGTAGTGTATTTCAGTAGATCCTCCTGTTCTGCTCCCCACTCTGTCTCTGAACAGAGACAGTGATCCTCTCACTGCCCACACCTCTAGCCTACAGCCCAGCTCTTGTATGCATAAATAAATAAATCTTAAAAAGAAAATCAATTTGTTTAATTGTAACCAAGACCAAGAACTAGTATCAGTAGGTCAAATATAATAAAGGAAAGCTGTCCACATTTTTTCATCATTTTTTTAAACAGTTTATTGGTAAAAGTAATAAGCCCACCTTCCAAGTAGTCATTTGAGCTTAACCAGTAGAGGGGCTAGAGAAGAGATATATTTATTGAACAGCTGAACAAAATAAATGCCTACTAATTCTAGTTTTTAATATCTTCTACTTCTCCAATTTCCAATAAATTTATACTGGCACACATTCACCCTAGGGAAGAATGTGAGTCATGATGAATAGCAAGCAGAGAGGAAACTCTGTCATTTCTTTAAATTCCATTGCCTTCTTGAAGACTGCATGCTAGATACTGTCCTTGAAGCTGCAGTTTTAGAAGCAAGCTGTGATCTAGGGACAGTGTGACAGTGCTAAGACAGGAGGTGCTGGCGAGGCTGGATGGCAGGCAGGGCGCAGATTACAGAAAGGCTGAGTCTGAAGATTAAAGACTTTAGCTTTCTTGTATAGGCCATGCAGAGTGAATGAAGTATCTTCTGGGAAGCAGTCCAATGATTAGATTTGCACTCCTTGGTGACAATGTTAAAGACAGACTAGGAAAGAGAAAGATTGGAATAGTGAGCCCAATTAAGAGACTATATTAAACAGTCCAGTAATAAATGCCAGAGCCTGAGCTAAAAACAGGATTTGAGCTAGAACAAATCTTTAGGAAATGACGCATGGTACTTAATATCTTATGAGAAGGACCTGAGATTTCTGCTGCAAGGCTGAGGAGGTCATCTGCTGAAAACCATGGGAGTGGTGGGGGGAGCCTAGACTGTGGTTAAGAAAATAAATAAGCAAAAACCTCCAGGGTAAGAGTCGAAATGTGGGATTAGGAATGGTGAGAGCCAGAAGCACACTACAGGACTTTGTGAAGTGAAAACATGGGTGTGCAGTTGCCCACATTTTAGGAGTTTTGTGATTTTCCTCCAGCAGCCTCTACATAGGTAACAACATTGATTTGGTACATAGAAAATATTTTAAGACATTAAAAACCTAGATTTAAGATTATCAAGAATATATCCTTCACCTTGTGATGTGTGACAATACTTGACAGTGAGTTTATGATTTAGGTGACCTCCCTCTTTTACCTCTCAATTAGTTATGTTGAAAACATCAACTAAACCAGAATAATTTGATGCTATTGATATCACAAATATATTGATATCACTATATATTCATGCATTTGATACTTAGCTTTTGACATGATATATCTTTTACCTACAGGCAAAATGAAGAAAAAAAATCTGTGCCCTCTGCATTTTGGTTAAGAATTGAGGTCTCTCCAAAGGAGCAAAGAACATGCCATGGAACAAGGACAGCCTGTTCAATAAATGGTACTGGGAAAACAGGATTGCCACATGCAAATGAAGGAAACTCATGCTATGGCCAACTGCTTCACCTCTGTCAGATATTTCTGCAAAAGTCACCTACTTAAAATGATCTTTTTTGGTCAAAGTTTTAAAATCTGTAACTTTGGGCCCAAGATCATTTCATATCTCTATGCTATGCACAAAAATCAACTCAAAATGGATAAAAGACTTGAACATAAAACCTGAAATCATAAAATACATAGATGAGAACATAGACAAAACACTTCATGGCATATATCTCAGAAACATCTTTAAAGACTCAACCTCCCGAAGCAAAGAAAGTGAAAGGAAAAAAGATAAACAGCTGGGATTACACCAAACTAAAAAACTTTTACACAGCAAAGGAGACAATAACCAAGACAAAAAGACACCCTACTAATTGGGAAAAAATATATATATTCCACTCCACTAATAAAAGACTGATTTTAAAGATCAACAAAGAGCTCACATGACTCAACAAAAACAAGCAAACAATCCAGTCAAAAATGGGTAGAATAACTTAAAAGACACTTCTCCAAAGAGGAAATGCAAATGGCCAACAGGTATATGAAAAAAATGCTCAGCATCACTTATAATCAGGGAAATACATATCAAAACCCATAATGAGATACCACCTCACACCAGTGAGAATGACACATATTAAAAAAACTGGCAACAACAAATGCTGGTAAGGATGTGGAGAAAAAGGAACTCTCCTACAATGCTGGTAGGAATGCAAACTGGTCCAACCATTATGGAAGGCTGTGTGGAGGACCCTCAAACTATTAAAAAAGACTCAGAAACTCCACTCCTAAGAATCTATTCAAAGGACACAAAAACCTGCACCCCTATATTTATTGCAGCAATATATTTACAATAGCTAAGAAATGGAAACAACCTAAATGCCCCAAAACAGATAACTGGATTAAAAAAAAAAAAAGTGGTACATGTAAACAATGAAATACTATTCAGCAATAAAAAAAGATAAACTCATGCCATTTGCCAAAACAAATAAGATTAATGACTCTCCATCTAGTCTTCCAACCTAGTGATTCTTAAGCCAGTCTTAGTTCTGTCACTAAACTCAAAAACATTTGCCCAACTTATCAAAAAAAAATAGGTATAGAATTGTAAAATATTTTCATGTATTTCTCAAAAATTTGGAATGGTTGCCAAACCAGGACCTCAAAATACCAGGAAACAAAGGGTCAAAGCCACTTGCTACTGCCTCCATGGGATGGTTAGAATTCCTAATTGATTACTGGAAAGTATTGTCCACACCATATTTTAATCTGTCAAGACAATCAGACTCCAACCATCCAGTAAGAATGGACAAAGTTAAAAACTAAAGCTTGAAAGCTGACTATATAGAACTGAGGCACTCGGGGAGGAACAAAGGTGAGAGAGAGCATAGCGGACTCTGGTGGTTTTGGTGGCAAGTGCGTTATGGTAACGACACCTGAAAGGGGGATCCTGTACTTCCTCAACACTAACAACAAATTAAGCCAATGTCAACTCAATAAAAATAAATAAAATGAAAGTTTTAATATGTATTTAAAAAATTGAGGTCTCTCAGGCCTCCCCAGTGGCGCAGCGGTTGAGCGCTGCGTTGTGGAGCTGTCGGCAGCAGCGAGGTGAGTTCGACGCCCGGCCGGGGAGAATCCCACATGGTGCGGCAGACCTTTCCTGCCTCACCCGCTGCTCCCCTCAGCGGTGTATTTCTGATCTGCCTGTTCTGCTCCCCACTCTGTCTCTGGTGAACCCTGTCACCACCCCACGCCTCTGGCCTGTACCCCAGCTTGTACGTATAAATAAAAAAAAATTTAAAAAATCTAAAAAAAAAAAAAATTGAGGTCTCTCACTTCAAAGATAATTTCACCTACATTGACATTTTACTACTTTGATACAATAGGATTTTGTTGCTACATTTGTTGTTGCTGTTCTTCAAATACAACAATTAGATAATATTTTAAGTTGAATAAACTGTTCAAATTGCCTTTAATTTCAATGATAATCTGAAACTTTCCTCTGGGACTGATTTTAAGCTCATGTCTTCACTCTCAGGCCCCAGCTCAGAAGTTTTCATCTGATCCTATAAGACATTATAACACAGACAAATAAAATTTAAACAGAAAGGAAAAGTAGGAATACAGTAGCTTGGAATATTTCAGCTAATAAATCCTCCTACCGAATCTCCTAAAAGCACTTAGTTGCTCAGTATGGTTTGTCAAGACTCTCACATTGGAGAATTTCATTCATGAATGTCACATTCATTTATAGAGCAATTATTTATACATAAAGGGCCCAAGAAAATTCCTGAAAATTTAGAAATCTATGATTGGGGCAGTGTCCCCTTTCTGTAGCACAAAAATTCTGATCAAAATTCAAACCCTCAGGATCCAGTATAAATTAAATACTGACTATTGTGTTAGTAAGAGAGTAATTGCTCTCTAAATATTTTTAAAAAATAAAATTAACTTAATTAAATTAAAAGATTGCATTTTAACTAAAAAAAAAATCACAATCTTTCTTTCTACATAGAAATGACTTCTGGGAATTGAGGGGAAGGTTCAAAGCAAGGCGAGGTTATGTGAGTTACGATGGGAAATGTGGAAACTGAAAAAGGTTAAGAATGCAAAACATAAAGTAACTCAAGATGAAGCCATGTGTCGGAGACATATTTTGATGCATGGCTTTATGCTGGGATGCCTAAAAAATGTGGCAGGATTGGTTACTGAGATCCCTAGAGAGATTCACGCATTGGTCGAGGGCCCCGACTGAAAAAACTCTAACCCCGGATAGTTCACGCTTCCTTATGTCAGACTCTATAAGTCAAGGAGGGAACCACACAATTCAATCAGTCTTCTTTGAACTCTTCATAGTGTTTTTATAAAAAAAAAAAAAAAAAAAAGAAAGAAAAGGAGAGCACAGAACTTATGTATATAGGAACCTTGGAGTCAGCTAAACACATGGGATGGCCAAGGCCTCTTCTGAAGTTCACCTGCCCAAGTCCAGCACATTCATTCATTTGTCCACACTCCCAACTACAAGCAAAGTCAGAGTGTTTACAAGTGTTCACTCTCACTACGCAACACTGCATAACTCAGTACACGAGGGGGCCCCTCAGGTACAGGGAGTGAATCTAATCTGCT
This sequence comes from Scalopus aquaticus, assembly GCA_004024925.1. Taxonomy (NCBI): domain Eukaryota; kingdom Metazoa; phylum Chordata; class Mammalia; order Eulipotyphla; family Talpidae; genus Scalopus; species Scalopus aquaticus. The sequence continues at coordinate 14,010 of PVIJ01013123.1, read as the reverse complement.
TGTCTTGAAAAGGCCTATGGGGCCCATGCTGTGCTGCTCTCAAGCTTCAGGGTTCTAGTCCCTGACCTCTTCCTGGAAGGATTTCAGGAGTTTAAGTAGCCTTAGCATGCCCTAATTTTAGAGGAATAAATATATCGCCCTTTGTTATGGTTCCAGTGTTGTCCAAGTCCTGCATTTTCCCTCTGGTCTTCTGTGGGATTTATTTCTGTACCTTATGACAGCCAATCTTTGCTCTGGCAGCAGGCCTGAGATCTAATTCCTGGAAACACTTTGTGGAAGTAAGCAAGATAGACGAGAGATGGAATGTTCACAGCCTTCTGTCCCATTTGAGTGGCATTCAGACTTAAACAGTTTGAGAATGTACAGTAGAAAGTACAAGTCTCAGATGTGAGGCAGGTTTATCCTAAATGGGACAGAGGCAACTGGGAATTAGAAACCAACAGAAGTAAGAAAGTCCTCAGTCTCAGATGAGAGATAGGAATAAATGAGAACAGCCTCCAAAAGGCAGATGCAGTAAGCACCAGCAAAACTGCTTCAGTCACGCATCCCCTTGATGAGTTATCATGTTTCAAAACTCTACTCTCTTCCAACTTTCCCAATCCTTTAACATTAAAGAAATCTTGGCCCTCTACCTTAAAAAAGAATCTTGGTGGATAAAGATAGTTTGAAGAAAACCACTTTAGCAAAGAGAAGCAGATTTTGAGTCTTGGTATGTGACACCCTCCTCCCCTCGGAGTGAGGTACCTGCTCTCTCCTTCTGGATTGGGTCACCTTGTCACAGAATCCCTTTTCTATGAAACCCAATACGTCCAGTATTCATACCAGAAAACAGTATTGACTCCAAAATTCAGCCAGTGGAAGTCTGCTGACACCTTTGAGTCATCTCCTGAGGCTCTGCAAGGGAAGAGTTCTTCCTCCTCCCCAGCCCTCTGCGAGGACAGCGTGCTGTTTTAAGCCAATAATGCACAGGCTTGTTCAGTGATCCTCCCACTACATTAGGTCATTCAAATTTATCCTCATGCTGCTGAGCTAGGGCAAGATACTCCTTTTACCGTGGACTTATTTGAGAGAAAGCATGTCTGCTGAAATGGTGGCAATCCACCTGCAAATCAGGCAGATTTCCAGCAGAGACTCTGCTGGAAAGACACAAGGCTATGAAAGCCGTGGGGGCAGGGGTGAGGGGGCTCCCTGACTTTACCAGGGAGCAGTTCTGTCCATACTCCTTTACACAGATTCCTCGGGCAATCTTGTGACCTCCCTGACCCAAGCACAATTCTCCCGGAAGATGAATCAGCAATATGACACACTGGCCTGCAGTACAAATATGAAGAAGGACATTGAATTAGGTGAAACAAAAAAGTTCACAAAACCTACCCAAGATTTCAGTTGAGAGGTGTTAAGTTGCTAAGGTACAAGAGAGCAGCCATGCTGGTGAAACACGGAAAGGAGAGTACAGAGAAGAAAAGATATATTCTTGTTTTTCTTCATCTTGTGAAAATATTCTATCTAAATAACTCCATCTACAGACATTTAAAGTCTATCAAGCACAATTTTAAAGGCATTATGACTCAAAATGAATTTAATTCTCCCAACAGTCTTGTCAGTCTGTTTAGAATGATTATCCTCATTTAATCAATAAGAACACCGAGTATTAGAGAGGTTACGTAATTGGCCATAGAGTCATTGAGCTAGGGTTCAAAGCAGACAGTTTGATTTCAGAGTCAACCACTAAGCCCTGGGAAAATGCCCGAAAGCAAGCAGTAGGGAGAGAACACAGGTTTGTAACCACCCTCTTCTTTTCATGACTAAGCGGTATTCTCCCATTTCTGATGCACTCCCACTGACTGCATCACCTTGTCAGAAAAGTAAATGGGACTGCTTGATCCATATGTTTGTTAAACAAAAGCCATCTGACACCATCTCCATCCAAAATAGGTCATTTTACCTATTCAGATACCCAAAGTGAGAGGCAGCAAGTTATACAAAAGATCTGGTTTCTCCATTCTACCCTGACTTCGAGATAATCATTCTAATTGGTCTATGGTTAGCAAAATGCCCAAGAAGACATCGCCTCCTTCTAAGAATATTATAGAATGGACCACAAAAAGAATGATTCACAGAAGCAGAAAGAGTGGTACAGAAAAACACAACAACACGACCTGATTCTACAGAAGTCAAGTCGAGATCATTCCAGTAGGACAAGGATATACTCCCAGGGAGGAGAACACAGAGCACATCTCCACATCTGTCTGCCTGAGTACCCTGACCCAGATTCAGTTACAATATACCTGTTCTGACCCAGCAGCACTCAGGGGTCCTGCTCTTACCGCCACCCACATTCCTGAGTGCCTTCAAGGCCAAATCTTTACATTATAACACATATTTTCAACAAATGCTGCCATTACCGTCTCATTCTGGCAACATAGTTTACATGCCCAAGAATATTTGCTAACTAATTAGAAATCAAAGGAGAGATTTTTGGAATTTTATTCTACCTTTGCCAACAGTCTCTCTCCTGGATTTCAAGACGTGAACAGAACAGTGGAGATAGATAGATTTATATATGGCTGAGTGAGACAGTAAGACAGTGCCGAACATCTGGACCAAAATTTTGGTAAGTGATAGAACTGAGCACTGTGTATTTGTAGGAATTTGGGGTAGCTGTTCATCTGCCAGGTACATTATGTGAATTAGGAACACAATCAGAATAAAAATGCCTGCTTACCCACTCTGCAGGGGTGTTGTAAGGCTGGGGTCTGGTTTCTGTCTACCCTTTTGACTTACCAAGTTTTTCTGAAGCAATGTTTCCTCAGGTGTGTCCCCTGTGACTTATCTCAGAAATCTTTACAAAAAAACAAATTGCAGGATCAGATTGCTTTGAAAAATACCAAATACTATATATCCTTGGCACAATGTCAAGATACTATCAAAAGGAAAATCACAATGCCCTCAAAAATATAAAATGAATGCATTAAAGATTATTTTTTGACTCATTACTTAATGAGGGACCTAGTAAGATGCTACTACCAAGAAGTAGTTTCAAGAATTCAAAGAACCCACATATACAGGAAATAAGGAATGCTGATATGAATTACTCAGAGGTGAAAAATACACTGACATAATTCATAAACCTTTCATAATTCTCCTGATCACTACAAGCATATAAAAAGTGCCAAAAAGTTCTGCAATACAGAAATTGGTTTAACATGACTTAACCCTGTGTTTTTCACACATACCTGTTCACAGGATACCCATTAACATCTCATAAGGTTACTATTCAAAGAAGCAAAATTTAGACAATGGTTCCCTCTTGTACCCATCTTATGAGTTTCTCTGATATCCACTACAGGTAAAGAATTAGATATGAATCTGAAACCCCCAATCGCTTGTGAGATTTTCCTTGTTCATAGCAGACTTCTCAGAAAGGAAATAATCAAATTTAAGAGCTAGGGGAATCAAACTGTGGGAGGGAAGTAATTCTGGATTGATTAGCTCAGTTATGTGCTCCATGAACAGGTGAATTATCTGGTGGTGGAGAAGCTTTAAAGGAAAATAGAGAGTTAAAGCAGCAAATATGCTCATGGGCAGGAATGAAATAACACAAAGCAGTGTATCAGAGTAATAGAGAGATAGTTAATAGAACTACAGTGTCTATTTTAATGTTTAAGAAAAAAGATCCTAAAATTTTTCATCACAAGAAAAAAAACATCATTAATGTAGTGATAAATATTAACCAGCTCTATTGCAGTGATCATTTCTTTGTCTATACGATACATAGGTATAGGTCTATAGATATCATTGTGTTGTATATCTGAAATAATATAATTCTATATGTCAATGAAGGCAGTCAAAAGGCACACACTTCCAGTTTTAAGATAAATCCTTGTGATGTAGTGTTAGAGCATGGGGCTATAATTAATAAGGTTGTAATAAATATTTGAAAGTTGCTAAGAAAACAGTTTTTAAAAGCTCTCATCACAAGAAAAAAAACTGCAACTACTTGCAATAATAGATGTCCACTGAGCTTATTGTAGTGAACATTTCACAATATATACAGATACCGAGTTCGAGTGACAGATACGATGCTGGGTTTGAGCGATGCAGGTTCACACATGGTCCTGCCCTGCGGAGTCTGCTCTGGGAAAGGCCCTTCTGCTTTCTGTGGCAGTTTTCTCATCTGCAAATTAAAGGTTATACTAGTATCTAACTCAAAGTGTGGATTTGAAAAACAGATGTGAAACTTGTATTTCAATGCCTACCAATAAGTGCTCAATAATGGTACCTATTAGAAATATTGATATTCTAACACACACTACTAAACAATATCTAAGTACTTGACCCATAGTGGCTGGTGGATGAATTCTGACAACTCTATCTTGAGACCCTATGATACAGCTACTAACACTACTACCCTCTAGTGGTAACTTCCCTTCCTTGTTGAAAATATATCTACAGAAACAATCATCACAAAATAGTCTCTTCAACTGAGATCTGCAGAGTGAGTAACATCATAAAGATGGACACTTGATCTCCCCTGAAGAAAGCAAAATAATCATGGTCTCTTTATAGACAAGAGACTTTCTTTCTTGGGTCCACGAGTTGATGCCAAGTCTCCTAAAAATGACCTGAAACACCTAATATAAAATGGATGTGCCTTTTATTAGAAGGGGCTCATAGACTCGATGAGATGAAGAATCACTGTTCTGAATTCTAAGAGACAACACTGACACAGTAGTAAGAAAATGCAATATGTATAATTTGTAATTATAATTTATAATATTTATAATTTCATTGAGCCTCAGTTTAATCATCTTTAGCAATGGGAGAACACTAGTTCTGAAAAGATTGAGAAGAAGTAAAAGTGACTAATCTGAGACCTGACCCTGAAAGGTGATTGGTGAGGGTTCTTTCTCTTCATCTTGTATAAGTATCTTCATCTTAAAGTGAAGGAAATTTGGGTTTTCTGTAATTGCATTTGCTTATCTAAAAGATGAGACTCTGAAGGATAAGTTTAGTACTAAGTCACATCTTTAACCTTCTACAATACACTTTTAAGGCAAATAGGATACTACAAAGACTTTTGAACCACCCTTTTTTAGAGCATGATTTGCTGGTGATTCTCTTTCTGTATCTCAATGAATGCTATTGATCAGTAACACTGCCAATACAACCAAGAAAGTCTAGAGGAGCTGTGTAGTTCCTAGAAACAGTCTTTACCTGTGACTCCATCACATAATCCGAAACATCTGAGAAGAGTTTTAGAATAGCAGGAAATGAAACCTTTCTACTTGACCCCTGCTCAAACCACAAGGCCAATGCCACCATCAGATCTGCTAATGCATCTCCTTCTGAATCAGAGAAATCTGGGCCTAGAGACTGAGTGTAGAACCTGACCTGAGGCCAGATTCTTATTGATAAAAAAAAAAAAAGAAAAGAAAAGAAAACATGGTGGGCGCCCTACAGTGACTACACTTGAGGGGAGAAATTCTAACTTGCCAAAACAGGCAAGGATGTGGAACAATGGCATTTCGATAATAATTAATTAATTAAACTTTCAAAAAATGATAACTTGATAGAAAAGCAAATTTTATACAATTTGCAGGTTTGAATTAAAGTCCAAAAAGAGGGCCTCCCTGGTGGCGAAGCGGTTGAGCGCTGCGCTGTGGAGCTGTCGGCAGCAGCGATGCGAGCTCAACACCTGGCCGGGGAGAATCCCACATTGTGCGGCAGACCTCTCCTGCCTCGCCTGCTGCCCCCCTCAGCAGTGTATTTCTGATCTGCCTGTTCTGCTCCCTGCTCTGTCTCTGGTGAACCCTCTCGCCACCCCACGCCTCTGGCCTGTACCCCGGCTTGTATGTATAAATAAATAAATCTTAAAAAAAAAAAAAAAGAACAAACAAACAAACAAAAAAAGTCCAAAAAGAAAAGGAGATTGCTAGAAGGTTGAAAACCAAACCACACTTCCTCTGCAAATGAGCCCTAATGTAAGGTTGGACAAAGCATTTTCAGTTGTTCATTGCTGTGGCTGTGTTCTAAAGTCGTGCATGCAAGAAGGGACTCAGTGTTTTTATAACCTTACTTTAAATAACACTGGAACCGGGAGCAACCAAAGGTGCTGAAAGCCTTGGGTGAGAGAGCTGCCCCTGGTGCCTGCCTGCCTGGGCTTGGCTGGGGCCTCCTCCCCAGGGCACTGGAAGCTGAAAGGCTTTTCACCCTCTCAACATGCAATCACCACAAACAATCAAATAAACAAGGAAACAGCAATGATTATGTGCAGCAATGATTATTTTTGTACACAGGCTATATTTTGACTTATGCTTTGATTTTCAGTATTCTGCAGCTGTCTTTAGAGTCTGATATGCAGGAAGTGAATAACTAGAGAAACAACTAAAGAGTTTTACAGGAGGCCTGCTCTTCATATTTAATTTGGGCTTCTCAAGCTAGAATCACCATGTTCCTGCGGTTAGCAAGGATATATTAGAAAGATAAATGGAGACTTTGCTGAACTTTTAAAACATTAGCAAATTGAGTCTTCAAAGAAATACTGCGCTATAAGTCTGATGCTTTAGATTATATGACCTGAATCACATCTGCCACTTGGGAATATCTCAGGGGAATGTTTTAAGAAGCACGGTTTGGTGTGCAAGAAATGCTGCAGGATAGAATGGGAAAAAAGAACACAACTGATTCCTGGAGACTTGTGAGCCACTCAAACAATACTCATGTAAGTAGAAGATCCTTCTGAAACAGACTTTTTCTCAATATTTGCAGACACTCTCTGGTGAATACTGGGCATTTACTCCTCCACATGCACCTCTACCTTCTCACTCTGCTCCGTGAGCCATGAAGCCTATATAGCTCGAAGGGCGACATCCCTCTGACTCTCAGATTTCTGTCTGGAGTCAACCAAGAAAGCAAACAGGAGATGGAAGGGTAGGAGGAAGGGGAGTAGGGGATGCTGGTTCCTTGGATGCCTCCCTGTAAGTGCCTTCAACACTAGCCTCAATCCTCCGCTTTCAGGTAACTCCTCCCATAATTACATGTTGCTCTCAGTTTTGATAGCAGTTCCCGTTCCACACTGGAGGGTCAAGGTCTAAAGCACCCTCCACTGGACCAATGCCAAGAATCTTCATCATCCCTTGCTGGTTTCCCATAACACTCCCCACAGAGCTTTCTGGAATAGAATTCCAGAAATATTCTGGAATAGAATTTCCTAGTTCAAAATCTCCCAGGAAACTTTTACCAATCAACTGAAAAAAAAAAAAGAATTATAATAATCCAACATTTTTCTAAAAATGTGCCACTGCTGTGTTACCCTGCAAGAATGATCTAAAAAAAAACAGTACAAACCATCCTACCAGAAACAATTTATATGATAAGGAAGTCTAAATTTACTAATCCCACAACAATTGGGTTTTGCCAACTACAGCACTTTTCAGGAATAGAAGCCATACAGTTGTCAAAAACCAGTTATCATTAAAAAGTGTTCAGCGGGATGTTTTTAGCTTTTAGTTGAAAGCTTCTCAAAAGGCAGAAGTTTTTTTTTTATTTTTAAAGGCTGTAGGACTTTTATCAGTTATTTGCACAACATTATAACACTTCATTAATGTTAGAATGCTGATTTCCCTCCATTGACAATTCAAGGTAATTAGGATTAAAACCCTAACAAGTTCTTTTGAAGAAACTGACAAGCTAGTTCTGAAATTTATGACTAAAAACAGAGAATAGTCAAAATAATTTTGAAAAAGCAGAAGTTTAAAAGGATGTTATATCCCACACAAAAGCTCTTAGTGACATTAAGTCAAACTTTTAGAGTAAAAAGCTGAAAACGGGTTATTTTATTTCTATCCCACTAAAATGGCACTGTCATTCAAAATCTTTGGCTTTGCACCCATTAAATCCTGAGTAAAGAAAAAGTAAACAACACCCCTAAATAACTAGCTTCTTTCAAGTGTTAGTTTATGTTAATAGGGAGATCAAGTCTCATGCAGAGTCCCTAATGTAAAGTACAGAGGCTACATGACAGAAATCAACATAGAAAAACACTTACTGGGATTGTGTTTTAGGAAAAATGGCTCATCTTTGTTTCTAGGACAAAACCTCTCTGCACAGACTACATACTCACGAATGTAATTTCTTTATATGCTATGGATACTCTGGTTCTGTACCTTACTATATACAATGCTGTAAAAATACATCTCTATGTTCAGTTTCAAAAAGATCCAGTTTTGCACCTATGATCTTCAAGGATATCAGTGTGGAGTGTAGTCTCCTTGTTTGCTTTTGTTGTCAAAGGAATATTGGCTTCATGATATATTTTTGGAAGCATTCCCCCATCTTCAATATTTTTGAAAGAGCTTGAGAAGAACAGGTATTAACTCCTTTTTGAAGATTTGGTAGAGGTCACTAGTAAAACCATCTGATCCTGGGCTTTTCATTTTTATGAGACTTGATAATTTAATTTCCTGTTTGTAACTCATTTTCTATTTCTTCCTGATTCAATCTTAGAAAGTAGTATGATTTTTAAGATTTTGTCCATTATTCCTCAGTTATGCAATTTATTGGCACAGAGATGTTCATGGTAGTCTTTTATAATCTGCTATATTTCTCAGATTTCTGTTGTAACTACATAGGGTAAACGGGAATTGTCAGGTTTTACAGCCCTCCCCTCAACGATGGACCTCTGCAGACCTACGCGCATACTTGATGGTGGGCACCTGGAGTAGGGTGTGGGCTTGTTTGAGTGGGCACACCTGGGCCAGAGACTGGGCTTATAAGCAGAGGAAGAAGTGGCAGCAGTAGAGCAGCAGCAGCAGCAGCAGCAGCAGCAGCGCATACAGAGCGTAGAGCAGATGACTGTTTAGGGTGCAGCAGAGACCACGAGACGCCGCCAAAGAACCTGAGGTGAAGATTTGCCAGGGGCTAGGAGGCCTGCCAGCCTCCCAGCCCCACTTGCCTGCCTTGTGCCTGGTTGCCTCCCTATAAGAAACCATTAAAAGCTTAAAAAGCCACCAAGGGCTCCAGAACTACTCTTTTAGACCCATCTGCGCAGCTCTATAGAGAACCTGTGCTTCTGGTGTTTTCCTGCCTTGACAAACTACTCTTTCATTTTTTATATTTATTAACGTTGGCGCTCTCTCTCTCTCTCTCTCTCTCTCTCTCTCTCTCTCTCTCTCTCTCTCTCTCTCTCTCTCTCTCTCTTTTTTTGGTTAGTGAGCATAGTTAGAGGTTTGTCTAGTTTATCTTTACAATGAACCAGCTTCTAGTTTCACTGATCTTTCGAACAAGTTTTTTAATTTCTTTTAGTTCTGCTTTAATTTTTATTATGTCCTTTCTAGTGGAATTTGGCTCCACTTATTCTTCAAGGTGTAAGGTTCAATTACACTTTGTTACCCCTATGTGCACCTTTTACAATAGTCAAACTATGGAAATAAACTAAATAGCCAAGGACAAATGTGGATGAAGGTATGGTATGCACAGGATGGAATACTAGTTACCAGGGGGAAGCAGGAAAGTGGGGGGGGGGGGAGGGTTAACAAAGTGGAGAGGGAGCCCAGTGGTCAATGGTGAGGAGCTATGGGAGCTCAGAAGAACTCTTGCTACTTGTGAAAACATGGACAAAACTGGAGGTGACTATGCTAAGTGAAATAAGTGAGAAGGAAAAAGACAAATACTGAATGATTTCATTCTTAAGTGGAATATAAAGAAACAGAACAAAGGAGTAGACAAAACTAAATCAAAACAAATTCTACAAGTATCAATGCAGATTTGTTTGAGGTTACCAAAGGGAGAGATTCAGGGTGGGCAGTAAAGGGGGGAGGTGGCCTAAGGTCTATGGTGGAGGATTATGGGTGCTTTGGTGGTGAGCACGGTGTGGTAACATACTTCTGAAGTATGAGCCTACACATACGGTATTATAAACCAGTTACACCTCAATAAATATGTATAATTTTAAAAATTAATGAATTTACCCAGATAAGAGTTTGCTTTCTAAATTATTCTTTTCCTTCTGTTCCTGTGTATCTGTTAAAACCACAACTTATAATACCTAGCATTAGCAGAAAATTGAAAGAATACTGTGACCTGATTTATATAATGCCCAGTTAATTGAGGAAGTAACCTATAAACACTGTCAAATCTTATTGCACAAGTTTCAATAACTAGTCATCTTGATGAATTTATTAAGCAAAAGGAATAACAAATTCATTACCTGATGAAGTTCTTTCCTCCTACTCATATTATCTTCTCTAAATCCTTGCTACTCCAACTGGGTCCTTACACCAGCAATATCAGCCTTACTAGATATGCAAAATCTTGGGTCTATCCCCAACCCAATCCATAGTTTAACAAGGTCCTTGGCAATTCATCTGTATATTCAAGTTTAGGAAGCCTGCTCTAAAAATCACAGATACACTGTCTAATCCTACAAAATCATTATTCTGGGGATTTGCTGTAGATGCAGGAAAAAAATCAAGATTATCAAACTGAAACTATAATGACCACAGACTACACCTTGAAAGCTGGTTATAAAAATGAATCCATGATATGTTTACCATCTCTAGAAGCAAAAGATTGAAAATTTTCCAAATGATTATGCATTCTGAACAGTTGAGTGGGTTCTTGTTAATTCAGTTTAATTTGTATTTTAATAAGTGATAACAATCATATTATCATAAAAAGATGATTTTGCAAACCATTCCATAAGAAGTAGACTTCTTTTAATCACATTTTTGTTCATAATAAGTGGTTAAACTCGAGTCACTGGCTCATTGTCATTCAACATCTTCCTATGAAAGAAACAGGAAAAGGGGCCTCCCCGGTGGCACAGCAGTTAAGCGCTGGGCTGTGGAGCTGTTGGCAGCAGCGATGCGAGTTCGACGCCCGGTCGGGGAGAATCCCACATGGTGCGGCAGACCTCTCCTGCCTCGCCCGCTGCTCCCCTCAGCAGTGTACTTCGGTGATCTGCCTGTTCTGCTCCCCACTCTGTCTCTGGTGAAGCTCTCACCACTCCACACCTCTGGCCTCTACCCCAGCTGTATGTATAAATAAATAAATCTTTAAAAAAAAAAAAAAAAAAACAGAAAGAAACAGGAAAATCCTTGAAGTTTCTCCTCACCATCTCCCCAACTGATAAGTAGGGGGGATGGATTGCTCAAAACCCCTGACCAATATCTATACCCTTTTCATACAGAAACAACCAAAACCAGATGCTGGTTTGAGATTTCAGAATCAATGTTTCAAGCAACTCAGATTACAAGCAGGGGATTTTAATATCAAGCAATCATAGCTGTAAATAATAGCAAATCCATTTCTATGTCAAATGTGTTGTAATATATTTTCACATAAAGTAAGAAAATAGATTTTTAACTTAGTAGTTTACATGCTATAGCACCATGTACACTGAAACAATCTTTGCTTCATCCTTCAGAACAAAAGGAGCATCAATCAGTAACCAAATGCCCACTTAGTACCTGGGTGTGAACAGGAAGTCATGTTTAGCCCTGTGCTGAGAATTGATAAATACTGACAACATCAGTGCTTCCTTCAAACATATTTTGGGGCGGGGGGGGCTTCTTTCTACATCATTATCTTCTTTCTTTTTTCTTTTCCCTCCTCACCTCTTATTTGGGAGTCTCATGACAGACTTTGTCAGCATAAAATATATTTAAATTTTGCTGTGGAAAGCTGCCAATATTAACAAGAGGACGTTTCATTTTCTGGATGTGTCTCTTTAAAGACTGTAAAGGACCTAATTCTAGAGATACCCAGGCCCTCAGAACCTCAATTCCTTGTCCTCCCCAGTGAGTCCAGCACCCTGGGGGAAAAAGCCAAAAGGGATAGTGAGGAAAAGAGATGGGGATTTTGGGGACACAGTGGTATTATACATCCCAGGTAGGCCACCTGTGACATGTTAAAAGCTATAAACTGCTAGGAAAAGGGAAAATTAAAGTACTTTCTGTATCGTATCCAGGTCTCAAAATGAGCATGAATAACTAAAATGAACTTCTTTTTGAAAACGAAGCATGCAGAGGCACTCTATCAGTATTAAGGGTCAAAGGAAAGGGTTACATAACTACTTGGAAAGAAAAAAGAGAAACTTCAATGAATGTTAATGTGAATTTAAGTAACAAACAAAATTGTCAGGGAAGTAGATGAGTCCATATGGCCCCAGTAAGCAAGCACATTTAGTGTCCAGGAGGGAAATACAGCATGCAGTGCTGAGTAGAATTATTCTGACCAGTGAACACTTTTGTCAAAGGAGTATCTCACAGACTGATGCTCTTCCAAAGGCACTCAGGGAAATCCTGAGCTTCACCACAGAGATCTAAACCTGGGGGCATTTCCTGGCACCTCTAAAACAAAGCTCCTGAATCTGGCTGACATTAGGAATGCCTGGCAGGTTTCTGTTGCAAATGGTCTTCACAAATCATTCTGACAACCAAAGAATGGCTATGATTTGTCAGGTGTGAGAAAATCCCTAAGTTTATTCCTAAGGAGTTATTTCAATTTAATGCCAAATTTATATTAGACCCGAAGCCAAATATCACTCAGCAACATAAAAAAATGCCCCAGTTCATCCAAGCACAAGTTTCATCACCTTGGATAAACTGCTGAGGCTCCAGGTGCCTCCTTTTCACTATTTGTCTAGAAAATTCACACAGGATCCTGAAGATCATCTGTTCCCAAAAATAATCCCTACATTGTAAGCTCTGCAGGTACATTGAAGCTATATAGGAAACAGACATCAATATCATATACTACCCTGCATGAGTTTTACATAAACTAGATTCAGTTAATGGAACCTAGGTAGGCTAAGAGTTTTGGCTCATGACCCAGCTCCAGCAAATGTAAGCTAAAGCTCTCTCACCAGTAATGACAACTAGTGAAATAAACCATTTGTGTAATACATGCACATTGAGACCTTCAGAGACCTAAGGGTTCATCTGTACCAAATTCTTGCTTTACAGTTCCCTGTGTGCTGCAGGAATGACCCAATGAATGGACTCACTCAAACTCCCTTGCCTCTAATTTCTTGGGCCAAGAAGAGGCACACCCACAGGAGATGAAAGGGATGAGGAGAGAAAGGTCAGGCCCTGCTCTGTCCTGGCTTTGAGTTCTATTTCTGGCAGTGCTTTACCCCTTCACCCCTGCAGCTCCTGTCCAGAGAGCCTTCCCCACGACTACAGCTTTCACAGATCTGGCCGCTCTATTTTCTTCCCTCGCCCCTTCAGATGTGGCAGGGTTACAGTTTCCTGCCCTTGTTACTGGTCTCTGGATACTTAAACATCCACTGGCGATGCCCTTAACACGTCCCACAATTTGGCAAACGCTCCACTTTCGAAGGCCTCCTGCACCATCTGAGTTAAATTCTACTTCCTGCCTGGCCGTGGTTGCTGACATGAGGCCATCTGTGACCCATGCAATGGCTGTCCCTGTGTGCCAATCCTGAACCCATGGGACAGTAAGGCATGGTTTGCAGTTCCAAAGCACACGTCACGTGCATGTACAGAGCCAAACAACAAAACTAGTCTCAGAATAGGCTGCTAAGGCTCCCAATGAGTGATTTTATTTATTTTTTTTAAATATTCAACTGTTTTATTCATTTCTACTTTTTAAAAAGGTATTTTTTCTTTTTTTTAATTGTTATTTATGTCTTTTACATTTTGTATTCCCAATGAGTGATTTTAATATGACCAAACAGTGTGCATTTATATACTTATTACATTGAGTCAAAGTTCTAACATAAAACAAGTCTCGTCCTGAAGGGTAATAAATGTTTATTCAGATTAAGGCCCTTAAGAATTGCTGTCATGATTTCAGGTCTTACATCCAGGTCTTTTATCCATTTTGAGTTGACTTTTGTGCAGGGTGTGAGGTAGTAGTCTAGCTTCATTTTTTTTGCATGTGGCTGTCCAGTTTTCCCAGCACCATTTATTGAATAGACTGTCCTTGTTCCACTGCATTTTCTTTGCTCCTTTGTCAAAGATTAGTTGTTCATAGATATGTGGC